>JADDON010000595.1:0-18136 GCA_017140175.1 Fusarium staphyleae | reverse complement strand
GAGGAGGGGCGATTGGAGAACGAGCTAACTAGGTACTCTGTAGGGGGGTTGTGTGAGGGTCTAGGGTAGGTCTGTTAGCATCTGGGTGTTCATGAATTAACTACCTAATCCAACTGATCAGGTATGAGTTCTTGATTGCTGGATTGTGCTTATACTGCTTATACATATTGCCCAAATTGTGATTTGTTTAGGCGTTTATTGTGACCATCTTATGTGGCTTTATGAGTCAAAGAGTAGTGCACGTCTTCAGGTATATATTTGTAGGCCATACAACTTTCATATCTAGAATAATTCGATTCGCCACAAGGGTATGAGACAGCATACTCATGTTACTATGAGAGAGGATATGAAAAATAAGAGAATATAATATTCTCGCTCTACTTAAGAAAACACGCTGAAGGATAATAACGTTCCTACCAAGTAACTAATGAGTTTGCTGCCCGTTCAGGATTGCTTTATACACCACAGCAATTATGTTAAATGGAGATGTAATCCTGCCAAAGAAGAACCACGATATCGAAATGATCACCGCCTCTATCTGTACTCTGGCCTCGATTATTCTCTAACTTATACGTTTGACCTTGGTTTCATGTCATACCCTGGTCTAGGGACTACGTAACTATGTACATTTCTAGTGCCGTTTTCCCTGTCACTTTCAAAATCAGGGTCACCCTTTCTCGGCTGAACCTCTGAGAAGTGACGACAGCAGCTCCACCGAAACGAGAAAGAGCCCCGCGTCACGTCCCGCGACCTTACAACCCCACCATAAACGACATATCGCGCCTGACAGCTGCTTCACTACGTTATTCTGCCCTGGAGTTGATCTTGTCTTGTCACGAGAAGCGTCGGTGATTTATCGCACAGGATATCCATAACGCACTTCGGATCTGGCTGTTCTCTTGCGAAGCATCACCCATTACCCATCGTACACCCGGGACCCTCTCCTATGCTATCACAGTAACGCCGCATAGCATCATCCGGGGAGTTTGCAGCTTACTCCTGCACCCAGCCATTCATAGGAGAAGCGTTAAACTAGAAATATCTAGCGTATCAACGGCATGTTTCAACAGGTACGATAACTATCATCGCCCAGCTATAGCATGCTTTCGACCCAGCTTCCATGTGATGGCGACTTCAAGCATATCTCACGAGCTAGGCCTCACACACCAACTAAGTCTCTCATATATCTGTCAAATACTGAGTTTCAAGTAGAAGAAACCCTTCTCGGCGGTGACCGTCACCATCGAGAACCTCACCTCTGAGTCATACGAAGAGGAGGATCTCAGCGGGATCCCTGACCTCGTCGAGGTCATCAAGCTCCAGGCCTCTGGCCCGGGTGAAGCTGCCCGAGCCATCCGCAAGAAGCTCAAGTATGGAAACGTCCACCGTCAAATCCGAGCCCTTGTCATACTCGACGGTCTTATCCAGAATGCCGGGGAGCGGTTCCAGCGTACCTTTGTCGACGAACCGCTACTCGAGCGCTTGCGCGTGTGCGGGACATCCGAGCTCTCTGATATTGCTGTCAGGAATAAATGTAGGGAGCTTTTCCGCGGATGGACATCGTACGCCAAAACCCCAGGCCTTGACAGAATCGCCAAACTTCACAAGGTAGGTTACTTTGGAACATGGCATCAACATAATGCTCACCGCTCCTAGGAACTCCCCAAGAGGAAGCAAGCCGTTACTCAGGAGAGATCCAAGGTATTGAGAGAAACGGAAGAGAACCCATTTGTCGACGACGACGAGGAGGCCGCCGCAAAGGCAGCCCGAGATGCAAGAAACGCCAACGCCAACATTGGCCCCTCCAACTCACCCCCCATGGCATCTGGCGCCCTCGGTCATGTCCTACCAAAGCCCTCTTCTGGATCTGGCTCCAGTTCCTTTTTTGGTGGCTCATCCAGAGACAAGAAGAAGGAAAAGGAGAAAGAAAAGTCCAAGAAGAAGCGAAGTCCCTTCAATCTCGAGGCCGAGAAGGAGAAAATGAAGGCGGTCATCGCAGATTCCTCCATCGCAGCGACAAACTTGATGAACGCGCTCCAGAGCATCAACCGTGAGAGGGAGCGCATCTCGGACAACCAGTCAGCCGTCGAGCGGTTCGAGGCCTGCAAACTTCTCCGGCGGAAGGTGTTGCGCTACGTATGTCTCGGCCAATATGGTTTAAACTCCGATGACAGAGCTGATTCTCTCTAGATCCATCATGTGGAACACGAGCAGTGGTTAGGAGGACTTCTCCACGCCAACGACGAGCTCGTCCACGCCCTCATGTCCTATGAGCAGCTCGATAGTGCTATTGATGCCGACAGTGACTCTGACGACGAGCTCGCCGAGCAAGCCCACCTCTACCGGAGTACGTTGATCAAAAGAGAGCATGGCAATGCTATAGCTGACCCAATCTCGCAGTGGCAACCTTGAAAGGCAAAGAGGCCATGGCTAAAGCCGGAAATGCACAGTCGCCGACGCCCCCCGACATATCCGAACTGACCATCTCGCCGTCTCATACATCTGCTGCACCTCCACGACCTCCTCCCATGGCAAAACCGGACCACTCTGCTCCGCCACCCCAGCCGCCCCGACCCGTTGCCGCTCCTGTTGCACCCAAGGATGACGAAGATGATGATCCTTTTGGGGACGAGCACGCGCTCGAGACACCAGCGCTCGAGCGTGACCAGCCTAGATGGGGAGTGTGAGTATGCGTGATTTAGTATAGAAAGTCCTCGTATGAGCCATATGCGGTTCGAGACAGTTTAGCTTAGTGCGTCAGCGGAAGTCAATCAACTTTTGAGCAGTGAAGCCTGATAGTCTTGTCTCTGGTAGCAGTGGTCAATCCAGTAGTTATGCCTCAGCTTAACATATCTGCAGACAGGTATCTATAATCTCTTCCAGTCAAACATACTGGTATAACAACACGAGCTGACCCTCGTAGATAAAGATATAGGTATAGCGTAAAATGTGTCAAAGTTTCATTTCACGGATGACGCTTCATGGCGTCCCCGAGATAGACCCAGCAGCCAACTCAAACTTGCGCTTAACGACACCGGGCAGAGAGAGGTTCTTGGCTCAATGTTGTTAGTCGTCGGAGCAAACAGTAGCGTGCCTCTTATCGTGTGTAGTCGAGCCAAGTGAGTGGAAATAAAACTCTCACCCGCTTACGTGCATCGTCTCATCGTACATGCTGGTATTGTAGGCCTGTCCTGCCAGGTTCATACGGGAAACTGGATATCTCAGACACACGCAAACATTAAACGCCGGGCTGGACATTCGGATAGCTCCCAGATCGCCTCTGATCCGTGAATGATCTGATACAGTACTGGCTGTGTTTGTTGTTGTACAGACAGTCAAACGTATGGGGTGCAGGACGCGTCTGTGATTTCTCCATGATGCATGTAGACGTACCTCCCGTTAGATCTCCGTTAGTAGACAGAACCTTGGCCAGCTGGCTGATGCTTTTCTGACGGCACCTACCCGCCGTCTCTCTCCGTCGTAATTGACAATAGGTACCTCAAGGGACGGTGTGGTGTAGGGGAGCGGCATCTGACCCGTTGCCCAGGACCAGGACCAGGACCAGGCCCTGCTGGCCGTTGGCGCGGGATCCTCTCTACCCCTGAACAAGACATCTAACGTTAGTCTCAGCTGGGCCGCAATGCAACGGGTGACAGGCTGAGACAGACTGTTTTGCACTACGGATACAGATGTGGGAACACCTAAGGTAAGGTAAGGCATGCGTCCGTCCTCAAACCGCACCGACGGCAATCTCAGCCCGGACCAGGCAGGCCCCTCCCTAGAGCCGTCCACTCATGGAGCAGCAGGAGAGGCTGAAGGAAATTACACAAGCAGACAAGACAAATGCCGGAGTAAGAATACAGACAGACAGAGGCCAAGAGGTCCAAAGTTAATCGCAGTAGAAGCAAAGGTAAACGTACATACCGACATCGAAAAGGGCCCTCGTGGCAGCCAAGGGCCAGAGACACCCCTGCATTGGAGCTTGACTCCATAAGACAGCACAGTCCTGCGCTTGCTTGTGTTGAATGTCAGAATGTATCAGCCCTGAAAGAATGGCGGGCCCACTAACGTTACTTCTGGAAGCCTTCCATTAATTGTTTCACGGAATGCACGGAAATGCCCGCTGACGACTCGGAGCACGTCCCTGGGGAAGGACGGTGTGGACTGTCAGGGCTGACCTTGCAGTGATAGTTACAGGCCAACGGCCAAGGACCCGGTTGGTCGAGGCATGGTGGAATGGACCGAGTCTGGTGTACAATGAGTGAGGTTGAATATTCGAGAACAAATCAGTCATACGGAAGTTAGTTATGTGGGAAGATGGATGGGCGATTGCGATTCTCCGCAGTAATCAGCGCCGAAGCCCTGTTGGCGGGGGTCGGGCATCAGATTGAGGCCCCGAATTACTCCCACAAAGAGGCCATCAACACCGGCTTGAGACTGGATCCCGCGCTAAGTTGCCGCGTATCAGACACTTGTCCAACCGCCAACCAGACTAGCTTATCTGTAGCTGGGCAGCCCATCCGTAAAGGTTCATCCCTTGGGGCTGCGGTGCAATGTCGATCACCGAAGCCGTTCGCGCAAGCACCCGCGTCCCGAGCCAGGTTCAGAACGAGCTTTGAGCAAGTTTTAGACATGAGAGAGGTAAGGTTCGAGTCATTGACCAAGTCCAAGTCGACAAAGGCGAAAGCTTTGAATGATCTACAGAGACGTTGCATCCGCCTCGCAATAGCCGGAAGCCATGGCCAACTGTGCCACTCGACATCGTGACGGGGTTTCATGGGCCACCAACTGAGCCCTCCAGTGTTTTCAAGAGGCGCCCCGAGCCCCTTCCTATAAGTGGCTGACCTTGGTCACCGAAAAGAGCGAGAAATAAAGGTGTTTGGACGTCGTGTTCGCCTTCAGTGCGATTCTGGGCAGAGAGTCGAGCGATGCAATCAATGCCTCAGACGGCAAGCTCGCTTGTTGTATCCCTTTATGACATAGCGTGCTTGCCTCTCTGGCAACACATCCACAACGGCCAGAGAATCTCGTCGCGCTGGTGAGGTGCGTCCGACTGTTTGTCCAGTACAGTGTAAGGTGGAGAGAAGCAGAGAAGCTCTCATCAAACCCACGCTAATGCAAAGGCTTTAATGTCAACTGTTTCATCCATGCTTCGGGTCCTAGGGACGATTACCTCATTGGGACAAGAATACACGAGACGCGGGCATTCACATTGTTGCCGAGCCTTTTTTGATTCGATTCACCAAGCCCCCGGTGCTGTTTTGGGGATCGGCGCATCGCCTACACCGAACATGGCGTACGGATGGCGGGACGGACGGACTGGAATGGAGTCACTGCTCAGTATTGCCCTCCCGTCAATAATGGACGGGCACAGGCAAGACAGGTGTGACAGGGCCCTGCTATTGTCGTGTAGGCGTGTGCATTTGATGCCCTATTCAGAGCCTCAACGGGCGGTACGTGCGCAGAGTTTCTAGAAGGTTTCTGGCGATCTTGGTTGCACAGGCGCTGTATTTCAGCGGACAAGGGAGGTTAGACATTGGACTGTCCCAAGCCACTTTCCCTGAGGTGTGCGCGACAATAGCAAGCGCCCTTCTTGACGTTGTTGGTAGAACGTCGAGGTGTAAGCGGGGAACAACAAAGACCCAGCTGCTTGTTTGCCCTCGCCTATGAATTAAGAGCTGATGTGCTGACTGGTAGGGCCTGAATGACCTCATGAAGCTGCAAAGTGGCGTCCAAGACCTGGATTGAAGGGTCACGATGGGATGTCAATCGTTCGCGCAGAAAGGCGTGAGCTGTTGGAGTGGCTTTTCTCTCGGACCCCTCCTTTCATCCTTTGCCTCTCCCAGTCGTAAGATCTTGTTGCATGAGTCCTTGTTCAGGAACCTCAGATGTGTCATGCCCACTCCCTGGAGCAAGTCGTTAATCCTAGCCTCCCGCGCCGGCACGGCCAGGATTTCCCCAGCTGGTAAGGCCAGCTCCTGCGTGGAACTGCAGGCTGTGTCGTCGAGTACGTACAGGAACTCGAGTCTTGGGGAGCAGCCAGCATGCAGCACTCGTGGGGATGGGAGCCGTGTCGCAGCCGCATCCTCTGTGACGATGCATGGAACCTCCAGAAACTCGGTTCATTGCCCTTTTATCTGATGTTGAACATCTGCGTACTGATTTGCCGACCTTTCCAGTAATAGTCGCTGAGCAGCTTGGGGCTGAACCTGGCTCCATCTATCCGAGTCGAGTCCCGAGTGAGGCTGCCATGGCCAGGTGGTTGCTTGGTACGTAGTCTATTTCCTCGACGCTAGCACATCGTTAGGGCTAACAGCGGGCGTCGATTGCTTCGATTGCTTCTATTATCGCTTGTTCCCCATGCGGCCGTGTAGCTTTGTAACGGAGAGACGCCATGGCTACATGGCTGCTCCGTTGCACACACTCACACACCCACCCAACGCAGCGCAAGCATGGGCTTCTCGAAGGCCGTCAGAACAATGGACTTGATCCATGCTACGGGGCAATTAGAGATGGGGCCCCGGGCGCATGGGACAAGGGCGGAAGAGTGCTCATGCATAAGAAAGTGGATGGATGGAGGAATGGATGCAGCCCGGATGTTTGGGTCAGGCAACCTGAAAAGGCTGCGGAGAATAATGCGCGCAAGTACAGATGTACAGTATTATGTGAGACATGCGCAAGGGGGCAGTGAACTTGGTCAAGAAGCCCACGGCAAGTGGGAGGGGTCGGAATGAGATGTGAGATGCCATGGAAGGAAGAAAAGAAGCTCAATGGAAGGAATAAGGTGGCACAGGACGTAACGCTATGTACGCTCCAACATGCATCGTCAGGCAGGCATACGCTAGATGCGCTACAGTAGATGCGCTAGTTGCGCTAGATGCGCTTCGCATTGTCATTGTTCCAGAAGGTTTCGAGAAGCCTTCCGAGTACAGTTAGTGCAATTTCCCACAGAGCAAGTGCCTCCGTCAATACGCCGTCCGGTCCTTCACTTAGCCAACCACGCGTCAGCAACTGAGAAGCCATCCCGGTCTTGGAGAGTCCGTTGATTCCTTCCACCTCGTTAGCCCGGCCCGCCAAGACAACCCCAGCCTGCAAGGCTTGAAAGGCCTGGGACGCCAACCTTTTGATGCTTCTTCTAGCTCGCGCCCCCTTTCTTATTGAACATCATCATTCTTTGAACGTCATGGTGGATCTGACACCAGTAATGGATCTCGTTTTAATTGCCGACTGTCATATGCGCCTGCATCGCGCGCTTGCGGGGGCTAGATAATTCGATTGTCTGCTGGGGAAACGGCGGCTACGCGTTCAGCTACAGCGAACAGAGTCCGGGCTAGGCGGTGGTTTGTGTTTCTGGAAGGTAACTGGATCATGTCCAAGTCTTCTAAAGTCAGGCAAGGTACGGAGTAAAGCGGTCCACTTCAGCCTACCTTAACTCACACCAGCAGCCCAGGTATCGCACACAGTGCAGGGTCACTCCCAGGGGCGCCGGGGAGCGCGCCCAGACCACCCGCTTCATATCCGATTGGGCATATCACATCCATGTTCAAGGACGACATCGTGATCCATGCGACAACGGCGAGCATCAAACATCCCACAAGCGGCAGATTTGTGTGTGTTGCGCGCATTAACTTACACAATCTTGGCAAATAAAGCTGAGTACGTAGGTAGTTGGGCAGTGAAGCCTCCATGATTGGACCACAAGATCAGCAGCCTCCAGATTCCGGAGGCCGACTCATAGTTGGAAGGTAAATGGCTAATCCAGGGGTAATCTGGGTCGACAATGGTCGATCAATGCTTGCCTAACGTTAGTTACTGTGTAGTTTGGGGCTATCTACCTAGCTAGGAACAAAGATTGAAAGTAAGTGGCATTCTTCGACTAACGACACCAGGTGACCACCACTGTTGAGATTGCATCACGGTCGACTCTCCTGCAGATTCAGGCTGGTCGCCTTCACCGAAGTCAGAGTGAGGGCGGTTAGAGATTGGCATCGCTCTAGTGACCCAGTATCATTCGGAGCGCCCAGTCACCTATTGCCCAGGGACGCTTTTTAGCAGAGGCTGCCAAGCTCAGGCGAGGTAAGCCACACTAAGACAACACGACACCGCCAACTCGATGGGGCAGGGGATCGTGGATAATTAATGAGAGTTCTGGAAGCCAGATCTGCCACCCAAGACGACTACCGCCCTGCCGCCCTGCCGCCGTGGCCTGACAGCCCAACATTAGCTCTGCTCAGCTCTGACCGGCGCCCAAGTTAACGACCCGCGACCCCCGCCTGACCCCGTTGGAACGGAACTGCCCTGGGCACGATGGACTGGGGTCGCTCCATTTTGAGGGGCGCACACGCCATCTCTCTCGAGGTTCATGACGTCGGCCCTGTTGCGAAGCCAGGGGTAGGCAGACGTGTGATGCGTTGTTCGAGCAGGGGATGCTTGGGGGTGCATCGAGCAGCAGAAGAAGGGTCAGAGAGAGGCCTGTTCACGATCCCGAGCGAGAGGGAAACGGTATCAGAGGCCAGAAAACACCAACAACAAAGAACAACATGCATGTATCCGACTTGACATCTTATTGCATCAGCTAACATGGCCTCGAGCCACCAGCACTCGAATTACTCGAAGTAAATATAGAATTAAATCATGCGAAGCCTGCTGGCCCATCTTTGTCCATGGCAATCGCGCCCCCTTATACCGGCCAGCAACGGGATATGATGGATGAGGCGTCCACTCGATATCAATAGCCTACCAGGACTGGCCTGTCTCTGAACGTGGACGGTGAAAAGATGAGCAGGACTATTACGGTCTGATCCCATGCTGCCGTGGTACGGATACGACAGTACCCTTTTGGACGTCGAAACCACCGCGGGCTCTAACTAGAAGTATGTACAGTACAGTACGTACATAGTACCGAGATGCCTGGCTCGGATCTCAGGGCGATTCGTTGTTCACAGGGACGTTCCCTAGCCAGTCATTCACCTTTTCCATGGCCGCGCATGGCTGCATGGGGCGGCGCCGCGGCTGGGGAAAGGTGTGTAATGAGATGCACTGTATGCACTGTGAATGGTACTTGATTTCACCGAGAAGTACTCCGTACTCCGTAAAGAGTAGACAGCACGGGAGTCGTCTCTTCCGTGAGCCACCCGTTCGTTTCAATTCCAGGGTCATTTCAATTCGTGGCCTCCCTGTCATCATAATAAGGTAGCCAGTCTCTTTTAGTGAGTGAGTGAGTGAGTGCCAAGTGGCCACCGCATTTTGGAAGCCGCCTTCTCCCAGTGGCTACGTACGTACTGCTCGTTTGATTGATTGATTGATTGATTGATTGATTGACTGACTGTAGCTTATAATAGTGTTCGCACCCCAGCTCGTCACGCCCTTGTCCCAAACTTTCTGTTTGTTCGTGACTTGAAACCCTTCAGTTTCCACTCAAATCCTTCCCATCCCTCGACTGCCTCGAGTTTCTGCCAGCCCACGTCCCGTGCTTGGTCCTTGTCATCGGATCGCCCTCCTTTGGTGAGATCTGACGCACAGAGCAAACTTGCGAGATCCAAAACGAAACTCCATCAACGGCACTCGGGTGGAAAAAGAACAGGAATTAATTAAGCCTGAACGATCAAGGTTGCATCTCGGAAGCAAACCACCAAAAGGAAACGGTACGTAGGGCTCTCTTCCCCTTGTGGTGATGGTCATCGCATCTTTTGTTTCTTTGTTTCGAGTCTACGATCCCCGTGCGTCTCACATTTCGCATTTCGCATTTCCCATAACTATCCCATCTCCCTTTCAATCTATTTCTGGCTCTGCGCTCGAGGTCCGAGTGTTTCTGGTTGTGCTTTAGTATTCTGCTCCTGTACCTGTATCCCATCTGCCCCAACCCCTGCTCCCTCACTGGGCTGAAGCGTCGGTTTGCACGGTCACCGCTATCCTGCGCTGCGCGGTTGAGATTGATTTTGGAGATTTCCCATTCTCCACGCCCTCCTCCACTTGCACTTGTACTTGCACCCCTCAGGCCCTCCCGTCCCCCTGTCATCATGACCCGGCGCTGGGAGTACGATGTTTTTTTTTTCTTAGACTCTTCCCCACTCCACTCTCACTTCCCCTTCCCACTCTCCAAATCCAACATCCCGGCGCTGCCTTGTCACGTCCCGCCCAAGGGACCCGACCTGGAACCTGACATAAAGGCTTGGCCCCTACTCCGTACCTGGCCCTCGATCATCGCATCGTCCTGTCCTACTCATCGCATCCTTCGAGAGATTACCTTGTCCTTGATCCCGTTCAGACACTTTCTTCCTTCACCTGATCCTTGTGGCCATCTCCGACCGCCTTGTCTTAAAAGCCATCTCTCCCTCCCCTCCCGACGCCGCGGCTGACCTTTTACGGTACCTGCATCTAGACCATCGGCCTGTGAACAGACCACCTTCTGATCCCTTCGTCGCGCCTGTTTAAACGACGACATCCCGCCTCACCGTCGTTGCGTCTGTCATCGTCGACGAAACGATACCCTTTTGCGCTTCTCAGCTATCCTCACCCGCGACCGATCGACAGTGCGTCTCGTTGTCAAGGATCGATAAAATAAAATTGCACAATCCCTGTGGCATTCGTCCCCCACCGCATTCGTCCGTAAGAGCTTGTCTTTCTGTACAAGGCACTTGTCGCCAGCCGAAGATCGAATATTCATTCCTGTCGCCGGTCGACTTACCTACCTCCTCGTCCACGGTCTCTGTCAAGAAGCGGTCTGCAAGCCTTTGTGTCCACTCTCTAGGTGCGACTATACACGTCATTTGTTTGTCTACAAACGCGCAAATGTGAGTCGCATATCTGCCTGCACGGCTCTGGGCACTCGAGTGGATTCTCGATACCAATACTCACTCCCTGGCAACTGGTTGGCTCTGTCTGTGTTGCTGCCGCGGCATTTGCAGAAACATCTCCTAGCTACCTTGCGATGAGGGTATTGGTGTCAGACTCTTACCCGACTGTGGGCCCCTTTCACTGTTGAAATTCATCGCTGACCATGCATTTCTCCCATAGTTACCACCAGCTTGACTATTCAGCTGCTGTGAGCCGTCACTTGTGAGCGCCCTCGCAAATCCACTCCCCCCAACGCGCCACGTCTTCAGCTGGCACTCCACTCCACATTGAAGATGAGCGGCATGCGATCACCAGCTCCTACGGAGGTAATGGACATTACCAACATGCTCAATAAGAAAGGTCAAATGCAGCAACTTAATCACGGTTTCCTCGATCACCACCAACAACACCAGATCCCTCTCGTCAAACACGAACCCGGCATGGAACGATCCGCCTCGCCTCACGGCTCGGAGCACTCGCAGTACTCGAATCCCCACAGCATCTCTCGAGCCTACCCTTCGCCTTCCGCCATGCAAGCGCCGATGCACATTCCTAATCCCATGCCTGCCGCGATGCAGCTTCCTGGCTTCCCCGAAATGCCTCCGAACATGGGCGGTATGCACCAAATGCATATGCAACAGATGCCCCAGCAGCCTCCGCCTCCTCCGCAACAGCCCATCAAGGCCTATCCGTGTAGTACTTGCGGAAAGGGATTTGCCCGACGTAGCGATCTCGCCCGCCATGGTAGGTGGAGACAGTATCATGCTCGTGAACAACAGCTAACGCAGAGCAGAGCGCATCCACAGTGGTGTTCGCCCTCATGTCTGCGAATGGCCCCTTTGCGGCAAGCAGTTCATCCAGAGATCTGCCCTAACAGTGCATCAGCGAGTGCATACTGGCGAGAAGCCTCACCACTGCGAGACTTGTGCCAAGGTTTGTACCTCAGGACCCTGACCCCTGATCTCGGGATATCGAGTGCTAAGACCTCGCAGCCCTTCAGTGATAGCAGCTCTCTCGCCCGCCATCGCCGGACACATTCCGGAAAGCGGCCCTATAAATGCCCCTACGCCGATTGCCAAAAGACCTTTACTCGCCGAACCACCCTCACCCGGCATCAGAATCATCACAGCGGCACTATCGAAGAGGCCGCTGCCGCGACGGCTGCCGCTCTTGCTGCGTCAAGGACTAAGGGCATGTCGCAGCCTCGATCCGAGAGTGATCTTATGTCCAACCACGGCTCTCCTCACACGACTCCCTCGCCAGGCCAGCGAACAATGTCCATGTCGCCCAGCGTGGACCTCTCTGGAAACAACAGCATTCCCCGTCATCCTGGTGACTTCCAGTACCTGCAGCAGAATGGTTCTCTGCCCATGCACATGCGTGTCGGTAGCCCCACGTCAACCTCTTCTGGTGGTTACAATGTGATGCGGCCTACCTCGCATCCAACCGGCTATGGTCTTCCTCCTCCAACTCTGGAACCAAACCTGGAGCATAACCAGGGTGCTCCCAGCAGCGCCGGTGGCAGCCCCCATATGGCGAATGTCGGCTGGCAGTCGCCTTCGCATGTGCCCTCTCCCTCCCAGAACAGCGCCAGCTATGTGTATCCTGATCCCTCGGAGGCGTATCCACCCAACCCTGCCATGAACCAGATGTACTACGGTGCTGCTGCGCATATGCGACGACCCCAGAGCGCCGAGCCGGGACTGGTACACATGGCTTAGTTGGACATATCACCCATCTCAGAGCTTGAGCAGTGCTTGAAAGGTCTCGCTGAGTAACTCGAGCATCAGGCTTGTCGATGCACTGTATTATTGAATGCCTGGAAACAGCACCAAGATCATAGCGGCGTTTACTTCTCGGGCTGGAACCTCACGCGGCATGGGCTCCTACAACAGTTATATGCCCGCACCTAATATTATCCGCCTATACACCACCAACACCACACTCGAACATGTGGGCTCGCTCCTAGACGGAGTATTTGTTGGATCATTGATTTATCGTTGTTTCATTGTTTTCTAATCACGCATCTCTTTATTGATTCCCCCTCTACCCATCGAATATGGATGCTTTTCATTTCTTTTGTTCAAGTACCAAATAGACTTGCTGCCGGTAACCTTATGATGATGGACATTGGCATTGTCTGCATGAAGCACAAGGGAGGGGAGTTAAACCGGAACATTTGCTGTCTGTCTGAAGCAATCAGGCATGGACAGCAGGCATCATGGGAAGCACAAGACGCTGGCCTGTTTGTGTATTTATTATGTAGACTTGGACTCGGGACTGGGAGCAAATACCATAGACGTGCGCTTGATTTATTACGATTCTTTTGATAATAAAGTCGAGGTCTCTCTCCTTTGACTATATTTGGTTATATACTCCACGATTCACATGTAGTCGAGTATGATGAGCAGACCGACTCTCTGAAGAAAGCCATGTTGACATACCGCCTAACGTTAGACTCCTTCCGCAATCTCCCACCGGAAGCGTTCTAGGAATGTCGAATCAATTCATGGAGCAAGTGAAAAGGTATACAACGTTACGCAAGTCAAGGTAAAACTTGCTCTATGATACTTGGCTTATATTATACTGTACTGTACTAACCTTGCGATAAGTCTTTTCAGCCTCACGCACCTCGTGGCTTTTGCTCCACGCCCAGCGGAGCCTCAATCGCCGCTTGTCAACCACAATGACGTATATATCTACGATTGAAACTCCCCGAACACGCGACTTTCGTCTCGACCGGTCCAGAACCGAGGCCAATGCCTCCCAAAAAGCGCGCCGTCGCACAAGACTTTCTTTTCCACGGAGCCTTTTCTTCCCTCTTCGCCTCCACGAGTCTCCCCCCGGAAGCACTAACAGCGGGAGGTTGGACTGCCGTTTTAATGATTTTCTGATTTGTAATCGCAGACATATTCAATATTCCTCAGCGGACAACACAGGCGGGAAACGTCGTATGATCATGCAGCCTATCTCACTCCCGAGGGAAGGTTTGGATCGCTAGGTGACACGTTTACTTGTGTCGGGAGTGAGGGTGTGAGGAGCCGGTTGACCCCCCCATGGTCCGGGGACGGAATATGAAAAGACGACGAGGAAGAGAAAGGGGGGCGGGCTTCTTGTATGTCTGGGACGAGGAGGCTCAGCTTATGATTTGGATCTACAGTGGCTGCTGCTTTCAAGAGACATAGACGGTGTCTGGTTTCGAGATCGAGCTCGCGATACCATGTTGGTGGATATCGTTATCCACGGGGATATCCTCTGTCCCTGGTGTTTTCTCCAGAAGAGGAGTCTCGAAGAGGCCATGGAGCGATATCAAGCACTACATCCCGAGATCCAGTTTGACGTCCGCTGGAAGCCCTTCCTCCTCTATCCTACTCTACGAAAAGGTATGTCGCAGTCTTTTGCAAACCGCACCTATATCCATCGACGAAACTGACCACAACAGGCGACAAGCGTTCCCTCTACGAGAAGACAATGTCTCCCCAGAAACTGCACCAGCTTACCTCACGCCTACAGCAACTCGGCACCCGCTACGGCGTCACGTTCGCCGTGACGGGCACCACAGGTCCCTCGCAGCCCGCCCACCGGCTGCTCGCCCTGATGCTGTCCTCCCGCGGCGCCGCCGCCCAGGCCGCCGTCGTCGACGTGCTCTTCCGGGGTCACTTTGAGCGCGGCGCCGACATCACCAACGAGGACTGGCTGGTGTCGGTGGGGATGACGGTCGGCAGTCTCGAGGGCCGTGTCGTGAGGGCGGCGCTGCGGAGCGACGAGGCCGGGAGGATGCTCCAGGAAGAGGTCCGGAGCGCGGCGGTGGGCGGCGTCGAGGCCGTGCCGTGCGTGACGGTGCAGGGCAGGTTTCGCGTGGGAGGGTATCAGGAGCCGGATGTGTTTGAGGCGCTGTTTGATAAGATACGGCGGGAGGAGCGACAGCTGTGAGGAGAGGACGAGTTTATACCCTTTTACACGACAGCGAGCCATAGAGCATGTCGATTTGAAAACATTTATTGCTGATCCATAAAGTATGCTGGCAATTTAACCTGCTCTCTTGATCTACCCGTCGCTGTCCGAGATGAATTGCCCCCTTTTGTCTTTTACTTGACCAAACAACCGAACCGTCCTGCACCAAACGCCGAGTGTAAAACACAATCCTTTTCCATGCCTCGCATCTGCCAATGCTCATGAGAGGACCCGCCCACCCGAAAGAAGACAAGAAATGAAACTGTTCCTCCAGAGGCCACGGCCTCCAACTACCTCCTCATGCCGCTGTAGTCCTGCATGAGATGCGCCATGTGGACATTGGTCGCCTTGCCGCCGCGCTTGCCCGCGCGTCTCTTTTGTGTCTTTGGCTTGGCAGCCTGTCCCTGCGCCGTCTTGAGTGGGTCCTCGCTCGTGGGCTTCTGTCCGACGCTGACCAGCTTGCGGTGCATGTCCTCTAGGCCGGGCAGCGGGACACGGTGCCACATAGCCTGGAACTCGGGCTGGACCGAGTGGTGGAGCGATGCGTCGTTGGGCCACACATAGCGCGGGAGGTTGTCCTTCTTTGTGCGGACCACAAGGATCTTGTGCTGTCGCTCGAGCGACGAGAGGGTGTCTTCGCAATCTGGCCAGCCGTCCTTGAGATCCTTTACCGACACGCCCGAGGCATCCGTCTTGGCTTGTAGGTGGCCCAGGAGCGAGGTTGCGTCCTTGACGTTGGGGATAATAGGCCGATGGGAGTACAGGCCTGTCTTCCACGTCTGCTCGCTGAGGCTGCCGTCGGGCTTCCAGTCAACGCGGGGATGGCCGCGCAAGCTCTCGGCCAGCTCACGCTTGTGCTCCTCGTCGTAGCCGCGGAGACTGAGGTGATCGATGATCTCGGTGATGGTCTTGGAGTCACCCTTCTTCTTGAGGTACTCGACGGCAAAGGTCATCTGCGTCTTGACCTCGGCGCCGTAGCCCGTGAGCTGGGGCTGCGAATAGGGCACGTCGGGTGCGGCATCTCGTTTTCGCTTGGCGCTCGGCGTGTTTGGGTCTGAGGCGGCTGAGGGAGAGGGCGACGGGGGAGCGAGCGACGGAGGCGCGAGGGATGCAGCCTTTGCGGTGGAAGGGTTGGAGATCTTGGCCGCGGCCGCCGAGAGCGTGCCCTTGAAGGCGTTGGTCTGCCTATCGAGGTACGACGACATGGTGAACGGATGGATGGACGGTACCTCGAGGTCAGGGTGGGCAGAGATTTTCGCCAGGAGAGAATTGCGTAAAGGAGTGGCGGCTGGCGGAAGACAAAGGAACGAGGAAGTTGGAGGCAAGGTCGAAGCTTGGTTTGAAGTTGATCCGTAAGGCGAGGCTGATGTTCTAGAGGTGTGGCGCTACAGGCAATAGGCAGGGGTCTATCTTAGTGGCCTGGGGAAACTTCAGGACTCAGTTGTAGGTGAGAGAATGCTACGTCCTCAAACCCAGGCCCCAAGAGAATGCTCCCTTTTAATGCCAGAAAGAAACGATTGTAGCAAATACAGTTTCGCGTTGCATCTGAATCAGTAGTATGCTGCTCCCACTTGTCTGCTGTATGTAGGCGGTCAATCTTGAAGAGGCTACGTAGGTACCGATCGGAGAAACCCATGCTCTCGAAGTACATTAGGTAGACACAGCATGAACGAACTGAAATTGCATGGTCATGACTACTTGGTTGCGTCAGATTAAAACAATGATAAATATTTACTGTCCGAATTTCGTCTCCATCGTGAAAAGATTGCCATGCAACACCGTGCTCCAGAGTCTCTTGTGCACGAGTGAGTCTCTCGCCTCAAGACTGGGCCTGCGATCCTTATCTTTGGTCGCACGTCCCCAACAAAAAAAAAACGGGACATCTTCCCAAGGAGAATAGCCCGCCCGCCATTCTCTCATCATGTCCAAGCCGGGGGGGTCAGGCTTATTGCTCTGCGCGCGCGCGCCGTCTATCGTTGGAATTTCCCCAAAGGCCAAACGCCCAATGCAATCGTCGGCCAGCAGCCGGAGCCTGCATCCATGTCGTAGCAAATAACTAGAGAAACATGTCCTTTTTATGCGATGCGTATTTCTGGTGACAAGGGAACTCATGCCGAGGCCTGGCCATTCTGAGCCTGGGCCTGGTTCTGAAGGTACTGGTAGCCAACGTAGGCAAGGAAACCACCAGCAACGACGATGGCATACAGACCAAGGCTGACGCTGTTCTGGTCAGACTTGCCAGTGCCTTGGGAAGAGCTGGCAACAGGGCGGCTGGGACCGGCGTCACCAGGCTGGGTAGGTTAGCGTTTGGTCCTCTTGGAAGGTTAAAGGTTTTTGCCAGAGGCCACTTACCATGCGCTTCAGCTCTCCAACCAAGAGCGTGTCGAGGGCTTCACGGGCCTCGTCGCTGTGGCCGACATCCTCGAAAGCCTCGGTACCGTCCTGACCGGCCACATCCAGCATGACTTCCTCGCCACCGCTGCAGGATTGACAAGGTTAGCATGCGATTGACGTCGCTCGGGACTGGGCTCTCAGAAATGAACGTACGGGTGCTCGTCAAGGAACTTTGTGCAGTCGTAGACCTTGTCGTGGACGACGAGATACATGTCGTTCTTGGTGTTGTGCTCAGCAACATCCTGGAAGGTGAACTCCTTGACCTCGGACATCTTGGCGGTTTGAATTGGGGGTTTAGTTATTCGGTCTGGGGTCGTCGTCGTCGAGGGATTGAGATGGCGAGAGAAGAAAAAAAGAAGCTTGGAGGAGGAGGAGGCGACGAGTACGGAGAGGGAGGAAGGCGACAGATGAAAGTCAAAGGTCCCCTGTTCTAGTTAGGTTCTAGGTACCTGTCGGCCAGGGATGAATTGGCGGTACCTTGCTCTGCGCTACGAATACGCTACGCGGATGGGTCACCCGGAGCGCCAACAATTGGGGAGAGATGACAGCAGTAAGGTACCTACCTAGGTACCTAATTAAAACATCTGGCCAAATTACCACTACAAAGTAATAGCTACGAAGTAGTACGTAGTAGTAGTCGCCGTGCAAATGCGCAGTTGTTTCTCAAGCTTCACTCAAGCAATAACAGAGAACCACCGCCTGCACAGTTTTCTATCGAGTACAAACAGACACGCTCTTCCTCGATGATCTCTGTCTGTCTCCAAGAGTGGCCACGTCTTCCAAAGCTTCCACTCTACGGAGTAAAGCTGCAGCTCCTGCTGGTACGATCCGGCCAAACCAGTTCCGACGCCAATCCACTTCACTTCTAGGGCCCTGCAGCCAATGAAACGAGCACAAATTACCGTCCATTCGCTATGATTCGCCAACGGATCGCTTTTCCAGGTTCCAAGGG
>JADDON010000594.1:0-13748 GCA_017140175.1 Fusarium staphyleae | reverse complement strand
CCCCGGCATTGACCCCCGCGGAAACCGGCTGAGCGGTGCGCCAGGGAAAACATCGGTGAGGCTACCGCACAAAGCAACGTCAACCGTAGTGAAAAACAACATGGGGGGTCTTTGCTGTTAAAAGAGGAACATCTTCTACCACCTGTTTTGCTGCTGTGCAGGTTGTACATTGCTGTGAGATTCGTCATACCCCGTATCTTATCGCTGCTTCGCCAGGGCTGACGGGAGGACGCAGAGCACATCATATCCCGTGCCACGGCTTGCTTGTCTTGCTTTTTCCTGCTCTGTTCATTTATCTCTCTTCATCCATTCCCTCTTCTATCCTGTAAATTCCTCTGCCATTTACCTTGTCGTGGAGTGCCTCAAGACCGCGTCCATCCTCTATGAGTCCTGATCCTGCAGCGCCGGGCGGCGGGTGTCGGGGATGTGCGAAGATTTTGGAGAACGAGAAGCGACAGGATGGAGAGGGGACTGTGAAAAAGCCCGGTGAGTTGGCTGTATTTCTGGTTCTCAAGATATGAGTCGGTTATTCTCATCGATCTGGCTTGCTATCTCTTCCCAGTCTCAGTCAGATTGTCCAAGCGGATATCGGCAGAGGTCAAGTGAGAAATAACCAGTTATCCAAGATAAACAGACAGTGTCGTTTAGCGTCCTGTCTTGACCCAACATATCATCTGGATTTCATATCATCTTTAATTAGTCTGTGTTGAGACGAAATGTCACTTTCAACAATTCACACGGGCAGCAAGGCTAGTGCCGGTTCCTGAGAAGCAATGTGGCTAGTGAGCTCAAGGCTGGCTAACGGCGTGGCTCAGCTAGCCCCTGACCCAATCGCTCATCGTCTCTTCAGCAAGGCTGCATCATCCGCAGTTGAGACAATGCCCAACACTTGGCTCGCCCTTGATTGCGAACATTCAGCCAAAAGTGGCACAATGCGGTGTCATTATTCTTCCCCTTCTAGACTCGCTGTCATTTCCCGCTTGATTCTCCGTATTTAGTAAAAAGGGAGCGACCCTGGGCATCGCGCAATCGCGTCATAGCTCGAATAGGTGGCCCGGCCTCGGCATTTCTAGCTGAGATAGCTTTGACTCTTCAACACCATTCACTTTGGACAGCTTCACTACCACCTTTTACCCTCTAGTTAAGGGAACCGGGACACGTATGTTGTTTTTATCTGCATTCATATCTCATTTTCCACTTTCCCTTCCTCTTTGGCCGTTTGCTTGTCCCTGGCATCCCGGGTTCTGCCCCTCAATCTTCAAAATCACTATACTTCATACCAACACCCTTAACTGACCACTCTTCGCTGTAGTGCCCGTCACGATGGCTTCTCGGACGTTTTCTCCGACCATGTCGCCCGCTCCTTCATCCCCGATTCTATCCCCTCTCGAAGCCGCCGAAAATCCTGCTACCCGCCCCGACCTCGTTCACAGCCTCTCCCACACGAGCACCGTCCTAGCTCTTGCTGTCAGCCCCCAGCACGAGACCATATACGCCGGCACACAAGACGGCGAGATCGTCGCTTGGTCTCTCGATACCTTCCACCAGGTTCATCGTGTTCAGGCGCACAAGCGTAGCGTCTTGTCCCTCTCGCTCTCGCCTGATGCGTCTCTCCTCTTCTCCAGCGCTGGAGACCCCATCATCAATGTCTGGGACCCCAAAACCCTAACCCGACTCTATGAGATCTACGGCTCCTACGACGTCGGCGACATATTCTGTACCGCCTACAGCCCTCAGCACGAGACTTTGTATATTGGCGCCCAGAATGCCACTATCCAGTGGGTTGGCCTCAACGATGCTACCGCCCGTGTTTCCCCCGACTCTCAGCAGCATCCCGACCGACGAAATCATCGCTTCTTTGACTCCAAAGCTGTTGGGGGTACAAGCACTCCGCGTCGCAACGACGACCGGTGGGGGCTGATTCCCAAGGCGCAGACCGTTCTCGAGATGCACTCCGGCTGCGTCCGAAACTTTGCGCACAATGGTTATGTTTACTGCATGCTCATGGCCAAGGGCCCCACTGTCGAGTTTGATGCCGACGACGATGTCTTGATCTCTGGTGCGGGCGATGGAACCATCAAGGTCTGGAGCTTGGGGCATGCGGCTGGCGAGGATGACGAGCATGGTGGTGGTATCCAGGAGATCATGACTCTTGGCTCGGATGACGCCGAGTCTGTCTTGTCGTTGGCTCTCGACAGTTCGTTCCTATACGCCGGCAAGCTGGATGGCATTGTTGAGCTGTGGGATCTCGATACAGCCCAGCGATTGAGGGTTATCAAGGCACATGATTGCGACATCATGTCGATTCAGATGGGCTGGGGATATTTGTGGACTGCTGCAACTAATGGTTGGGCGAGCGTAAGTAGTCTCATGCTACAGAATTTCACACATGGCTAATGATGCGCAGAAATACAGCACAGCTCACTATGGGAAATATCGACATGCTTCGTCTGGAGCTATTCCCCAAAAATATCAGTGTCTCTTGAGATGGCAAGCCCACCATGGCAAGGTATTAGCCTCGGCTGTCACTATCTACAAGAACAAGCAGTACTTCATCACTGGAGCGAACGACGACAACATCTCCATCTGGTCCATTGATGCAGACAACTATCAGAAAAAAGAGACAGAGGCCTCGCATGCTTCGGACAACTTGCTACTATCGACGCTCAGGGATTTTATCTCGTACAAGACTGTGTCGTCTCGCCCCGAGTTTGCAGAGGACTGTCGCAAGGGAGCGACCTACCTTGGTGCCTTGTTCAAGCGTCTTGGCGGTCAAGTTGAGATGCTCAGCACCGAAAAGCCTCACAACCCCGTCGTCTATGCCCGCTTCTCGGCCAAGAAGGAGGCTGCAGAGACCCGGAAGCGCATCCTCTTCTATGGCCACTACGACGTCGTTGCTGCCGACAGCCGCAAGGGCAAGTGGACGACGGACCCCTTCACCATGCAAGGGACTAATGGGTACCTGTACGGTCGCGGCGTTAGCGACAACAAGGGTCCCATTATTGCAGCTCTCTACGCTGTTACGGATTTGATGGAAGCTCAGCAGCTGGAGAACGATGTCATCTTCTTGATCGAAGGCGAGGAAGAGTTTGGGTCGCTCGGCTTCGAGGAGGCGGTCAAGAAGAACAAGGAGCTGATTGGCGACGTGGACTATATCCTGCTTGCCAACAGTTACTGGTTGGACGATGAAGTCCCTTGCTTAACATATGGTCTTCGAGGTGTCTTGCATACGACCATTTGTGTTGACGCGCCTCGACCGGACATTCACTCGGGTGTTGACGGCTCTTATATGATGAATGAGCCGCTATCCGACCTCACACAGATTCTCTCCAAGCTGAAGGGTTCCGGAAACCGAGTGCAGATTCCTGGATTCTACGACGGCATTCTCCCAGTGACTGCAGAAGAGGAGGCACGATATGACGATATTGCCTCCATCTTGATCCGCAGCAACCCTGAGAAGGGGCCTGAGGACAGGCTCAAGCAGTCACTCATGGCACGATGGCGGGAACCCAACTTGACACTGCATCGATACAAAGTGTCTGGCCCCGACGGCAGTCTGGTGAGCAGCCACGCCAGCTCGCACATCAGCCTGCGACTTGTCCCGGGACAGGAAGTAGACAGTGTGATTGAAGCACTGTCAACATTTCTCCAGAACGAGTTTTCACAGCTCGAGTCGCAGAACAGGCTGAGCATCAACGTGGATAACCGAGCTGAGCCCTGGCTGGGAGACCCTACCAATGCCATCTTTCAGACCCTGGAGAAGGCGATCCTGGAGACGTGGGAGGGATGCTTTGAGACGTCAGCCTTGTCAGGCGATGCTACCCCGAACGAGCCCCTGGAGAAGACGCCCGAGCCAGACGAGGTCCTTGCGGTTAAGACAAGATCGGGCAAGCCTCGCAAGCCGTTGTATATCCGTGAGGGCGGATCGATCCCGGCGATCCGGTTCCTGGAGAAGGAATTTGGTGCACCGGCTGCACATCTCCCGTGTGGACAGTCGAGCGACTCGGCGCATCTGGACAATGAGAGGATGTGCCTTTTGAACCTGCTCAAGGCGCGTGAGATTTTTGCCAAGGTACTTGGTGGTCTGTGAGAGTGTTGTCGGGGTGGAATTGGCGCTGGAGACGATATGTATGATGGATGTACGCAAGAAAGGAGGAATGACTAGAAAATGATACCCTGAACAATGACTTGTCTCGATCGACACAATGAATGCGAGGGCTGTGGAAAAGGTCGACGCTATGATCCACGAACCAAGCTGCTGGAATTAATCACACTTGATCGACACGGATGGTCAAATTCCGTTGGTCTACGCCTTGTTGTGCCTTGTAGGGCTATGGAGTAACCTTCAATGAGATAAAGAGACGATGATGTCTCACGTAAAGCTAAAGCTTACCACCTTGAACGAGCCCATCGAGACCCTCGTCCTAAAATTAGACTACGTGCTCGTTGCAACCAATCACAGGGGAAGTCTTTCAGTTGCTGCGCCGCGATGAGGCTGAGATTGGTCGGACTTGGCTAAATGCTTGTGTCGGCGACTGCTCCTGCCCGTTGGCGGAAGACGCGGGAAATGGAGACTGATTGGCGGGGCAAGGCACAGGGGGCTCAGGAGGCATTAAACTAGAAGGAGACAAGCCTGGATGATCCTCCAAGGCACAGTTGGGTCGCTCCTGCCTGCGCTGGTGCTGACGAGCGGATCGTCTACTTGCCGGTCTCCGAAAGGGAAAGAACGACCGAGTTGCTGACCTGGTTAATTAAAGTCACTCTTCCTGGCCCCATCATCGTCATGATTGGTTTGTGTTTTATCGACCCCAAAAGCCCCAACGCGTGATTTTATCATCCTCTTTTTCTTCCTCTGAACTCCTCTTTCCCCCTTCCTCTTACTCCGTACCTCGACGACAAATAGCTGAACTAGCCGAACCGACCCTGTCACTCGTTTATTCATTTTCTATTTGCTATATTTGGGATAATCTGTGCTTTTACGAGGATTCGGAACTCTACCGGTTCTGTCGGCAAATTTATTGAATGTTTTAGATTAACCAGGGCTGAGGTGGCTGTTAGAAAGTGGGCATACTGTATCTGCTAGCATCATCCCCTGCTTTTTCGTCGCGATTCCTTCGGTCGCATCATAGCAACAACCTCTTTAACGTTACTTCGTCGATTTTGCGATAACCTCAGCATCGAGCGAATCTCTTTCGCTTCTCTCTCCATTGCCACGACGACAGTTGAAGCCGGCCTAACCGACACGCGTTTCCCATCATGGCGTCGCGGTGGTTCACCCTCCTACTTCTCCTGACGCCGTCGCTGGCCATCGAGAACGACTTCAGCTTCTACCCCAAAGGCGCTCAATCATGCCTCAAGAAATCGGCTACGGCAGCCTCTTGTACCGGTGGCGATGCCAAGGAGCTCAACTATTGCCTGTGCGGCCTCGGCAACTACAACAATGACTTCATCCTCGGATCGGCCAGGTGTATCGGCGATGAATCCCCTGGCGATGTCGATGAGACGTACGATACCATGTCGACGGCCTGTACTGAATCCGAGACGCCCATGAAGGTGACCAAGAAGGACTTTCAGGCTGCTGCAAAGGAAGGGGAGACAACTACTACAGCGTCATCGGCGACCACGGCGGCCACGGCGACAACTAAGGAGACTGCGCAGGTGACTACAACCTCGGGTGGTCAGACGATCACGGTCGTGCCAACTAACGACAACGACAATAACGAAAAAGATGCCGGTCTTTCCACAGGTGCCACCGCTGGTATCGGGGTAGGTGCCGCTGTTGGCGGAGCAGCTCTGGTCGGTGCCGCGGTATTCTTCCTTCTGCGACGACGCAAGAGAAATGTCGAAGAGTCTCACCCCATGCTCCCCAAGTACGATGGAAATACCGAATACAACGGAACAACATACCCTCCGACAGAGCCCAAGCCGGCATGGTCAGCGCATGGCACCCCCGACCCAAGCCAACAAGGCACCCCAAAGCCATATACCGGTTTCTACAATCCGCAGCAGCAAGGAGGCATCGCTGAATTATCCCCCGAGGGTGTGGCACCACCCAGCCCTGTGTATGAGATGGACGGTACTGCGACAGCGTTCGAGATGCCTGGTTCAACACCACAGCCCCCACACGTGAACCAGGGAGAATCGCCCCCACGATGATGACATGACACAAGAGAACATACCAAAAGAAATAATGGGGATGGATTTGGACTGAGTGATATGGCCGGAGTACGACAGGATATGAAGGCATAATAACGATGGCCGGCGTCTATCGAGTCAATGTACACAGAGGGGCGGCAACCTGAGAAGGAGGCGCCAGGAGTTTATTACCGACATGATTGACATTGGGGTAATGTCACTTGGTTAACTGGTTAGATCTCAGATGGATTTTGGACGTACATAACTCTATAAGTCTTGTCTTCTTGCGTGAACCCTTGCACATCAAGAACTCGGATACGAATAGCCAGGATATTGGGTACCAGGGGGCATGTCTACCTTTGCTACTATTGTGTGTCGACCTTTTAAAGTAAGGCAATTCAGAATGGTCAGTAACATCTAGCAATATGTCAACACGTACACAAGACTGTTCTTTTGTGTTGCCATTGTGAATGCATTGCCATGACTTAACTAGAATGTGGCTTGCTGTTGATAACGTGTGGCGTACAACTTGAACTGTGGCGTACTTTTCCTTGCTTAAAGCCTCGGCCCCGCTGGGTAGCTTAAAAGTTCCACGTGCTTTGTACATACTTGCGGTCAATCCATCGCGAGCTATTCAACCTTCCCTCTGGTACTATTGAGGTATTGAGTCGTCGACGAATTGCGTCTCATTATCAGGTGTAACAACTATTAACCAGTCCGTTATCCTTGTTCAACAAGTCGAGATGGCAGAGAACAAGACATTCGTGCTCATCACAGGGTAGGCCAGTCGAATCCGATCAATATCAGATGCTCATGCAATTATAGCTGCTCGCCTGGTGGCATTGGACATGCGCTAGCTCTCGAGTTTCATCGTCAAGGCAAGATTTAATACAGCATGGTTCGACATCATGATGACTGACACACTACTCAGGCTGCCATGTCATTGCGACGGTGCGAAACCCAGACCTGAGCAAAGACATCGAGACTCCCGGCATCACTGTCCTTCCCCTCGAGGTGACCCAGCCTGAGAGCATCGCCGAGTGCAAGACCAAGGTCATTGAGCTCACTGGTGGACGTCTCGATATTCTCGTTAACAATGCGTGAGAACCATCTCCGACTCAGACTTGATGTATTCTGACGTTCTTCTCAGCGGTCGCACACACACGATCCCAGCTCTGGACATGGAGCTCGATGATGTCCGTGCTACTTATGAGACCAACGTGTTTGGCCCAATGTCCATGGTTCAAGCCTTTGCCCCTCTCCTCATCGAAGCTCGTGGTCTCGTCCTCAACATATCGAGCACGTCTACCATGGTCCCCTACCTATTTGGCGCCATCTACTCATCCACCAAGGGCGCCATCAACGTCTGGTCGCGCGCCTTGCGCCTTGAGCTCCAGCCCTTCAACGTGCGCGTCATGATTGCCGTGACAGGCACGGTTCGGTCCAACATTGCGAGTCGCGCACACAGAGCCCTACCAGCAAACTCGCTGTATCAGCCCGTCAACGACATGTTTGAGCGTCGTTTGACGTTTAGCCAGCGCACGGCGACCGTGCCGACAGAGGTGTATGCTCGCAAGGTCGTGGGACAAGCGCTCAGGGGTGAGGGATGGCTTGGAGGGCTCATTGGGGGCACGCCGGATTGGTACTGGGCGGGAGGCATGTCTACGCGCGTGTGGTTCCTGTCGTGTCTGCCGCGATGGATGAGCGAGCGCGTGATTGGCATCTTCTTCAAGATCGGGACCATGGCCAAGAGGATCGGCGAAGCACGGGCGAAGAGGGACTAAGAAGCAAAAATGGTGTAATTGATAAGTGAGGTTGAAGCGAAGGGTATTGTTTCTTTTGGGGGGCAGTCTAAGTAAGGAGTGGTAATTAACTTAAGGGGCAAGAATGCAGCTTGATGAGCATGATCACCAGCATCGCATCTTCACAGCGGTCCATCTATCGAACCACGGCCTTGAACAAGATCATCATCAGAGGGTAACACCGAGCTTCTAAGCCCACTTTCCGAGCAAGCTCATCAAGACCATACCAGAGAGCAGACCGAACATGGCCAGAGACGTGGTCAGGGCGCTTGCATCCGTCAGCTCGCCTCCAAGCATCCAGTCGTGCGCCCACATCTCGACCAGTCCAACCCAGACGAGGATACCAGCAGATAGGGCATCTAGGGTGCCAATGGCGATGAGAGTCTTGGGGTCGTTTCCGTTGAAGACGTTCAGAACACCAATACCGATGGCCATGCCGATGGGGGTGACAATGGCGAAACCCGAGGCGAGAACGAGCTTCTTCCAGAGGGGCACAGTCGAGTGGCCGGTTCGCTCGACGGGAGGCGCGGGCGAGTGCGAGTGCGAGTGGGTGAGGGCGAGAGCGGATTGACCGTAGCCGAGGGAGGCGATACGGGTACCCAGGGCGATACCCTCGAAGAGCTGGTGGAAGATGATGACGATGGACAGGGTGATGAAGAAGGAGTCGCCAGCCACGACAAGAGTGATACCGATGACTAGTTTCTAGGTCAGTATCTACTGCGTTGTGAGTGTACAAGGGGGAGACGTACGCAGCGAGTGGAAGATGATACCGGCCTCCATGATGGAGATGTTGGCCATCTCTGCCTTCTCAATGGCCTTGGGAGACATGACGTGGTCGCCCGATTCGGTCTTCTTGGCCGCCTGCCAGCGCATGGCGCGGTGGACGCAGAACTCGATGACGAACGAGATGAAGAGGCCGGCCATGACGATGGCGGCCGTGGTAGCCTCGTAGAGGAGCTCACCGAGACACTCGTTACCGAACATCATGGAAGCGTGGGTGAACAGCTGATTTCCACGGTTAGTCAGAGTGAAAGGAGGCAGGGTTGTCAGAAGAACGTACGTGGACAAAGGCAGTCGAGATGATGACACCGGTACCGAATTGCTTGAGGATGATGAGGAAGACGTTGGACTTGATGGGCATAAAGGTAGACATCAAGACGGGGCCAAAGACACCTGGGATAGTCAGTCAGTCAGTCTGGCTCAACGGGTTAGTGAGGCTGCTTACCGATGGAACTAGCGACGAGGACGACGAAGAGCATGCCGATTCGGATGCCGATCTTGTAGTCACGGTCGACCTTTCCGCAAGAACGTTCACCACCCTCTTCACTTTGACCTCCTCCTACGCAGTGCCTAAAGTTTCGAGGTCAGTCTCTGTAGAGACGTTTCTACACAGATAGGGGGAGACTTACTCGACGCCGGCGTGGAAGTGGCAGTGCTCCTCTTCAGGGTCGGCTTCACCAGACTCGATGTCCTCCTGCGCAACGATGGGAGCTTCGCCCTCGTCGGAGACGCAGAAACTATGCATTTGTCAGCCGAGATCTTGTCCCAGTGTCAGGAGCATCACTTACGTCTCTTCTCCGTGGTTGTGGCAGTCTGTGAGCTGGGCGGGATACTCCTCGGTGTTGGTGATGGTGGTCTGGACGTAGTACTCGGTTGAGCTGGGACCCATGCAGAACCTTTGGCGTGTTAGTCTGGCGTCTCTATAAGAATCGGATTCCCACGACTTACAGCGAGGTGTCGTGCATGTGGCAGTCGGAGACGGCCGTGATCTTTTCCGAGTCGGAACCAGAGGCTGAGGCGGAGCCGGTCTCCTTGGCGGTCTCTGCAGCAGGAGCGGTCTCATCCTCGCCGAGGACCTGGACTTCACCTCCGTTGGGGTTCATGCAGTACCTGCAGCAGGGAATTAGTATACAGACTCAAGGATTATGCAATTTCGAGCCTCACTTGTCGGAACCGTGGTTGTGGCAGCCAGTGTAGGAGGACGGGGCCTCCTCGGTGGCTGTGGCATCGGCCTCGGGGACAATTTGATACTCGGTCGAGTCTGCCAAACAGTATCTGAATCAAATATCAGCAACCCACGACCTAAACAGTACTGATGATGCACATACTGGACAGTTCCATGGTTGTGGCATCCCGTGAGAGACTCAAAGTCCATGCCGGTAGCCTCACTGTCGGTCGCCGTGGCAGTGGCCGCCTGTCTCCGGATGGCGCCGGGGTTCACCGACGCCGAGACAATCCCGACGAAGAGCAATGCTCCGACGAACATCACGCCGGTGCGGTTCCCGCAGAGAGTCTTGGTGCGAGCCATGATGATCCTGTATGCGCGAGACACTGGGTGCATGTAACGCCGGTGGTTGAAGTTGGAGTACGACTTCAAAGCGCTGAGGGCAGGGGGGGCGACAGCGGGTTATCAACGACAAAGACTAGGAAAAGAGAGAATTTAGAGTGGCAAGTTAGGCTTAATATGCTTAAGTCTTGACAGTTTAGTTGCGTGGGGGGACAAACCGGCCGAGCTGGTGGTGGACGCAGGCTCGAACGGTGCGGGCAGGCCAAGTTCAGAACATCAAGGTCCTCACCACGGAACGGCACCCAAACGTTCTGTCAGCAACGACGAGTTTGCGTCTTGGCATCAGTGGAAGAGACCGTCTACCGCCCACCGTGGGGCCTCTGCCTCGGAGATGGACGATGTACGACCTGGATGTCCGCCCGGGGGGGCAACTCTCTAACTACAATGTGCGTTCATGTGCAGTGTCTTGCCTAGCCGGGTCTTTGGGATCCATGGACGACGATCCGATGACCAACGATTCGTTCCCTCGAGGTAACAATGCGCCAAGTCCTAGTATGAGAAGGCCCTTCCTCGTCGGTGGCGCCGGTATATGGCCCATCTCGTGCTTGGTGTGGTCAGTCCCAAGGCCGTGGATGCGTGGGATGTTACGGAGAAGAGGTTCTGCGTAAGTAGGAAAGTAACAGCTCCGATTTGACGGGGACAAGAGACGATCTAGGCAAGTAATAGTCTAAACGTCCGAGATTGGGGGTTTCTCTGTGATAGAGACACGGCGTGTGACCCCGGCTGTAAGCCAACCAGCCTCGTCTTTTGTTCCCTGAACATCTCCGCTCGTCTGGCTTTTCTTCCCACCGAGTATCCGTAACTTACGCAGGCATCTAGTCGAGTTATCCACCGCGCAGTTTTTTGCACCGACCGTAGTGGGCAGCTGAGCATGGTTGTGAGGTTGTTGGAGAACCTTGATGGATAGATGGATCGGGACTAGGAGACAGGGTGCGCCAAGCCCGGAGCCTATAGGGATGGGGTTCTCGGCACGTATTTCGACGGGGACTTATCTTTATGTATGCGTGAGAAACAGGGAAGTAGGGCCTTTAGAGGTGCGGGAATAAGCAGAGATTTCCCTTGTCTGCTAACTAACTTGTTCCGTGGTTGGGTCGATGTATGTTACGTAGTTAGTTTGCAGTCCGAGTTGCGTGCGGACAAGCTTATTTGAAGCTTAAAAAGAGAGAATAAAAGGTTAGATTTAACGATAACTCGGCTAGTTTGGCGCTATGACTCCGGGAGCCACTATAAATATAGTGAGCACGTTATGGGAGCGACCGGTCATAGTGAGGATTGGGAGTGACTGGGTGAGGCTGAAGATGTGGTGTTGTTGATGGTGGCCGCCAAGGCTCTTGATGAGCTTTGACTTGGGCGCCATGAGCTCTGGGTGGTGTGTTGACTACTTCTGGTAGGGGCAAATACACACATGCTGGTAGATCCTGTGGTTGGGATACGTCAATTCACACCCTTTAGCGAGGCCATCCCATGGTAGATGCTGATCGTGACACATTCAAGAGCGATTGACGAATGATTCATGTGAGATACGATCAAGTGGAACGTCTAATCGAGCTCCTCCGTGCTACTTTCTCGCATCTAGGTCATTGCCAAGCTTGGCCGTATGTACAGACAGACGTTAGACATATCACCTCACCCACGTCACAGACAAGGTCCAAGCGGTGGAAAAAAGTGTGTGAATTAAGCCAGGTATTCTCTAAGCTGAATCGAACGAAACATAGCTACGGTGAATTGAGCGTGTCTTTCTAATCATCCACTGCGCTCGCAATCCGGGGACCGACACAAACACCCCCGGATGCCCCCCGTTCTATCCGTACATAACCTTACAGAGCCAGGACGGCAGCGGCGAACAGGCCCACGGCGGGGACGAGCTTCATTCCGGCGGCGTTGGTGACGGTAGCCTCGTCGCTGGCGGTGGGAGTGCCAGAGGCAGCGCCGGTGGTGGCGGGGCCATCGCAGTGCCCTAGATATGTCAGCTTAGAGTCTGGGATGATGGAGTTGAGGATACTAACAGTGGTCGCCGTGGGGCTCGCATCCAGCGGACTCGGTGGGAGAGGGAGCGAGAGACTCGGTGGCACCAGCAGAGTGGGAGTGCTCCTCGGCCTCGGAGGTGGCGGCGGCCTCAGCATCAGTCGCGGGGCCGGCGCAGTGCCCTGCGGATAGATGTTAGATGACTGTCGAGTCAAGGGGATGGAAGAGAGGGAGGGGGGACGTACAGTGGTCGCCGTGAGGCTCGCAGCCGACAGACTCGGTGGGAGAGGGAGCGAGAGACTCGCTGGCCTCGGCCGAGTGGTCGTGCTCCTCGGCCTCGGTGGTGGCAGCCTCGGCGGCGGAGGTGGTGGCTACCTCGAGGGTGGTTCGGGCAGCCTCGCAGTGCCCTATAGATGATGAGCTACATGTGGATGGTGAGAACGAGGGCAGACATACAGTGGTCACCGTGGGGCTCACAGCCGACGGACTCGGTGGGAGAGGGAGCAATGGTCTCGGAAGCCTCCTCGGAGCCAGCAGCATCAGTGCGGGCGGCCTCGCAGTGCCCTAGATACCTATGTCAGCACATAGTCACTTGGAGCAATGGAACGAAGGGTACCAACAGTGGTCGCCGTGAGGCTCACAGCCAGTGGACTCAGTGGGAGAGGGAGCCAGGCTCTCGGACTGGGCCATGATGGCGGGGAAGAGGCCGAAAAGGGCGACAGCGAAGGTGGTGGTCTTCATCTTGACGGGATGTCTTTTTGGATCTTGTCTTTCTCTCGAGGGCTGACAAACGAGTGTGTCTTGAGTGAGTGGGTGATGAGGATGCAGGAACAGAAAGCGGGCTGTGGTGTAGAGAGGGGGAGAGTTTTATACATAAGAGCCGTAGGTGTGAGCGGCAGGGTTGCTCGCAGTGCAGTAGTTCAGATCGTGCCGCTGCCACCTGGCACCGGGTGCTGGGTATCAAATGGGGACAAGAGGCCAGTGAATTAACTAGTTAGAGGCGGGACAAACGATCCAAGCATGGTCGCCAAGAGAAACGGCCGAGTTGTGCATCAAGGTGGCTGACTTGGACTGTGAGTATCAAGGACGGGAATTATGATGCCTTCTTGGAGAGAGGGCGTGGGGGGGACCTTGTCTAAACTGGACCAGGCCAAGGTAATAGAGTACGGGACTATGGAGACATGGGGGCGTGAACCATGGCCGTTGTTGGTCTTCCAAGGTTAAACTACTCAAGTAAGTGCTTCAACGGTCTGTAGCCGAGCAAGCCATGGACGAGTACGGGATAAGTTACATGAGAAGACTCTTCAAGATGGCACTGATTGGCCCTCGTTCCTTGATTCAGCCACACTCCTCGGGGCGTGAGATGCTACACCACAAAAGATCCAGCGAAATCTCTCGTAAAGAGGCAGATGGTGCTGAAGTTGGCCCTCATCGTGAGGCTTTGTCTTGGCAGCGTCTTGGCATACATGTCCATCAAGGTGTTTCGACCCGCTTTAACA
>JADDON010000593.1:0-10366 GCA_017140175.1 Fusarium staphyleae | reverse complement strand
ATCTAGCAGACAAGGCTGGCAAGGATACCAAGCAGCCCGTCCATGTCCAGGGCATCTGGCGCGATTAGATGGCCAAGCATCGTCTTGTGCGGAGTGACCAGCAAAACGCGGTACAGGCTACGCTGCCTCTTACTCTGATTCCAATTCGGATCGATTTGGATATACCCGCCTTCATCCCCCCTCCCCCGTTCCCAGCCCCGAACCCCAACACAGTCGACATCTCACTTCCCCAGTACCGACAACAGGAGGCGACAGTGCCCTATAAGCTGCGAGACATCTTTTGCTGGAATCTGCACGAGACCCTCATATCGACCGACCAGTTTGCGCAGACGCTAGTGCAGGATCTTGACCTTCCGAACCGACAGATTACGATTGCGGAGATCAGCAAGCAAATCCGGACACAGCTGGAGGAGTATGCGGGCGTTGCCCTTCACCCCTTGTTCCACACAGAACAGCCAGCGACCTCCCTTCCCCAACCGACGGCCAGTGGATTGACCCCGAGACCGAGCTTTGCGCTCAAGTCTCGCGACGACTCTCCCGCCTCTGCCATCAGAGGCGCTTCTCGACCGGACACACCGGCGCAGACAGGAGGAGTGGCCACCCCGACTCAGTCGCAGGTTGCAGATGTCACCGCCGAGGCGACGCCTATTCTTCCCGATTCTGATGACTACAACCCTGACGATACGTATCGATGCATTATCAACCTGAACCTCAACTTAGCATCGATGCTCTACTCAGACAAGTTCGAGTGGTCGCTGCTGCACCCCCCAGGCACCGCCGAGGCATTTGCAAAGGTGACTTGCGCAGACTTGGGTTTGACGGGCGAATGGATACCCGCCATGACCCATGCCATCTACGAGGCTGTCCTACGGCTGAAGAAGGAAGCGTGTGAGGCTGGTGGCCATGTCGCTGGATGGGGTGGACTGCAGCAAGAACTACCAAATGACGCAGCCCATGGAGTGGAGGCTGGTTGGAGGTATGATCCCGATCACCTGGGAGACGATTGGGAACCCAAGGTGGAGTTCCTAAGCAAGGAGGAGATTGAGAAGCGGGAGGGTGACCGTGAACGTCAGGTCCGTCGGTTACGCCGTGAGACGGCGCGGTTCAGCTCTACAACAGGTATGCTCGGTGGCTCACCTTTTGGTGCACCTATGGAGGTAGAGGAAGAGAGGATGGGCCGAGGTGAGCGGTCCAAGAAGAAACGCCGGTTCCGAAGCTTGAGTCCCCTTGCGCGAGGGGGAACCCCAGGAGGTCGGGGCACGCCAGATATTGGCGGATATGGAGGTGGCGGGGCTCTGACCGATCAAGAGAGACTCCAGTGGAGATGCTGGCATTGCCGGATCTGGGGTACAAGCGTGTGGGCTGTACGAGACGGCCCTGCTGGTCCGAGAGTAAGTCGCAGACACCAAAGGCTGGGTATCCTGTTACTGACGCTCCTTAGACTCTATGTGCCAACTGCGGCTACACATATGAGCGTGATCAGAGACTTCCTCGGCAGAGTAAGAACCTTCACTATCAAGACATTCGCGCGGTCTAGGAACCCACAGATGGGCAACAAGAAGAAGCAGATACAGCAGCAGCCTTTCAGCCACAGGAGATGCGCGAGCTTTCACCATCGCCCTGCATGAGCAAGGGGCGATCTGATGGCCGCACACAGCCGATGTCACGCCTCGAGCGACGACAACGACGGCTTGCGCCAAAGCTCTCGATGGTAGAAAAGGCATAGCAGCGTCATGTTTCTTGCCAGTCACATTTCGGGAGTCTTCTTTTGTGAGCAAAAGCTTGGGGGGCGGGTGGAATTTGGGAGGGAAGTTTTACGGCGTCTCGGGAGGATTCGGAGTCCTCAGCAGAAGGAAGGATATTGATGTTTGTTGATTGACGGCTTGGGGAGAGGAGGTGTAGAGTATTGTGAGTACCCAAACCTGTAGAATATATCGGGGTCTAGAGGCTATCCCCGAATTGACACCTCACCACCACACACGGAGCGCGACCAAGCTTGAATTGATATGCGGAGGAGCATTAATAAAGATGACGGACGGCAAGAGGTGACATTGCTATGCAGGATCCTTGGAGAAAGGGTGTTGTACAGCAAGGCAATGCAAGTGATGGCTCGAGTACTGACTGTCACGTGGGCGAACCGACCTCATATCTCGAGGGCCTGGACTCGAGGCCTGCCCAATCGCAACCATCGACATCAACCGCCATGGCCTCTAAACAGCAACCTCGAGTACTACCGAGCAGGGATCTCGAGGTCTTGGCCATCGGACCGTGACGATACACACAGAGCAAGTTGCCGCTTTGGGATAACCCGGAAGGACCCCTTCCACGCCCTCCAATCCGTCCACCACTTGGGGCGTACTGCTTCTCGAGCACCCCGCATACTCCTTTGGACATTTGCATCACAAGTTGCATATCGGACACATCCACGTGCGGACATGACCTCCGAGTGGACTGCCGACCGTCTTGGCGGCGCCGTAGGGCGGTTCGACCCGAGTCCTGTCTGTCCTCTGCAGGGGTTTGTACACTCCCTGTTCGCCATGGGCCACGATGAAGAAGTGGCCAAGTTGTTGTGCTCATCGTGGCTTGCCTCGGTAGAAGACATGTCCACAGTGCTCATGACGAGTGCCATGACGAGAACACCAAGATCGACACTCGAGCAACACCGAATACATGGCCATATCGGGGCAGTTGGGTCGTGGAACAGCACCGAGATGGTATCCAGATGCCAATCACTCGATGCTCCAACCACCGACGTGTTGCGGTCCAAGAGGCAACACCCCTCAAGTACGCATTACCACCTAACCATCACATGTGACCTTCTATACCGTCATGTTGCCTGCCGAAGCCCCAGGCCGACCAGCTTCTCACCACGGACACTCGGCATAACACTCGATTTGCACCCAAAGGCACCGGTTCTAGACTTCTATTCGGCCGTGGGGAAACTGCCACTGCTGGATCTGGATCGGGAACCCCCCCCCTCAACCTTATTACCTGGCATGTCAGGGGCTGGGGCCTCACAGCCTCTGCACATCAGCAGCTGACCAGCAACTCGATTATCGGTCTAGGATGGGAATTAGACGCATGAAGAACGTACGATGACCTCAATACACAAACCCACTCGCAATGAGCATCGTGAGCTTGAGCCAGCGCTAGTCAAGTGTCAAGTTGCAGTTGACGGCCTCATTCCCGAAAAGCCGTCGATCCGTCTTCTCAACGTGCTCCGGCTTCACGATTTTGAGCTCTCCCATCTATGGAGAAAACTCAAGTTACCAAACTTTGCCGTGTAAGCAGATGGCAAGTCTTGAGCTGTCGTTGACAAGCAGCAGGTATAGGTCATGTTTACAAAGGTGTTACGCTAGCCCCCTATCCTCCAATCAGCAAGGAGTCGCGGTATATTCACTTTCAACGCCAATATGGATCAGTCATTTCCGAACAGACCGCTACCAACACATCATTACTTGAGATACCTGCCGAGGTCGTAGCCTAAAATCTAGACCTTCCATAGAGGGTAACTCTTCTCGACATCTGACCCCATACACAACAGCCTGTCGACCGGGATCTTGGTGTCTTTTCATACAGTGAGTGAGCTGGCCAAGTATCTTGTTGTCTAGGATTCCCCAGTGAGGACTAAGACAATATCCACCTCGGACATGACGATACTGCTTCGCCTCTAGTGGCAAGCCATTCCCCGGCTGACGAACTGGCCTTGATCATCGAGGACCACCCGGCCAGTAGGGGACATGATATCCCGACCAAGCAACACGGCTAAACCGCCCCTTCAATGGCAGAGTCTGGACAAGATTGCGGGGTGAGGTTCTCCCGTTCAGTTGCCTTTCTGGGGGACGACGTCCGGTCATCAGCCCGCTCTTCGTGAACATTAAGGTTGAGGATGGAAGCGACGGCCCGAGGATTGACGATCGTGAATCCGCTTATGAACCTCCCAAGAATGACATGTCCGGATGAGACGCCCGCAACTGATTTACACATGAAACTAGCCAATGTATGGCATGGCTCCCTCCAATAAGGGGGCGACCTGAGCGCAGCCTCCCCGGAAGATACCCTTCAGTCTTCTCGGGGACGACGGACCGGACCGTTCATCTTTTACTTTGTCTCTGGCAACTAATCTAATCATCACCCAGTTGAGCCATTGCGGAGGTAGTGGCGATGAACGACGAGAACCAGATGAGCTCATACCTCTTGGATGTACACGCTATGGCTAATTCCTGACATAGATGCCTCAATCTATTCCCGCATCTTGCTGCCTGAGATCGCCAACTGAGGAGTTCTGGTTGATCTAACGGGGATAGCCCCGGTTTTGCAAAGGGAAAAGACGGCCCGCAATCCCATATTGCTCTGAGGAGGTGAAGGTGAAGCTGTTTCATCGGCCCAGCGGCCTTCTGACGTTACGATGGCAAACTCAGAATGCTCTCTTGTCACCTCCAGAGGCAATAATGACCGTCCTGCAGGCCATACCTACCATGGCACGGATCTGGCTATATAATGTGTCCAGGACCCCGTCTCAAACAACTCTGATCAACCATCCAAACCCATCTTCTTCTCCCAGTCAAAGTATTCGGATTCATCTCATCATGTATCGTGTTCTTGCTACTGCCTCAGCTTTGCTGGCAGCTGCCCGCGCCCAGCAGGTCTGCACTCTCAACACCGAAAACAAACCCTCCTTGAACTGGTCCAGGTGCACATCCAGCGGCTGCAGCAATGTCCGTGGCTCTGTTGTGGTTGATGCCAACTGGCGATGGACCCATGCCACCTCAGGAACCACCAACTGTTATTCAGGCAACGAGTGGGACACTTCTATCTGCACCAGCGGCAAGGTCTGCGCCGAGAAGTGCTGTCTCGACGGTGCTGACTATTCGGGCACCTACGGCGTCACCTCCAGCGGCAATCAGCTCAACTTGAAGTTTGTTACCAAGGGACCGTACAGCACGAACGTTGGTAGCCGTCTCTACCTCATGGAGGACGAGAACAACTACCAGATGTTTACCCTCCTGGGTAACGAATTCACCTTTGATGCCGATGTTTCAGACATCAGCTGTGGCCTGAATGGAGCCCTTTACTTCGTCTCCATGGATAAGGATGGTGGCAAGAGCCGCTACAGCAGCAACAAGGCCGGAGCCAAGTACGGCACTGGCTACTGTGACGCTCAATGCCCCCGCGATGTCAAGTTCATCAACGGAGTTGTAAGTTACCCGAACTAAGAGACTCCAAGTGACAAAAGCTTACAACCTTTATAGGCCAACTCTGAAGGCTGGCAGCCCTCAGACAGCGATATCAATGCTGGTATTGGCAAGCTTGGCACTTGCTGCCCCGAGATGGACATCTGGGAGGCCAATGACATCTCCACGGCCTACACGCCTCATCCCTGCAAGAGCCTTACCCAGCAGTCATGCACTGGAGATGCCTGCGGTGGCACCTATTCCAATGACCGCTATGGTGGAACATGTGACCCCGACGGTTGCGACTTCAACCCCTACCGCCAGGGCAACAAGACCTTCTACGGACCAAGTGCCAAATTCAACGTTGATACAACCAAGAAGGTGACCGTGGTGACCCAGTTCCTCAAGGGCAGCAATGGTCAACTCTCCGAGATCAAGCGCTTCTACGTCCAGAACGGCAAGGTCATCCCCAACTCCCAGTCCACGATTGCTAGCAACCCCGGAAACTCAATCACTTCCTCCTTCTGCAGCGCTCAGAAGGCCGCCTTTGGAGACCCCAACGACTTCTCCAAGAAGGGTGGCTGGGCTGGTATGAGCAACGCCCTTGCTCAGCCCATGGTCCTCGTCATGAGCCTCTGGCACGACGTAAGTTTATAACACCCTGAATCCTCCAGAGTAACATTAGTTCGAGGCTAATATAATGCTCCAGCACTACGCCAACATGCTCTGGCTCGACTCTACCTATCCCAAGGGCTCCTCCGCACCCGGCGCCGCCCGCGGCTCCTGCCCCGAGAACTCTGGCGACCCGGACACGCTCGAAGCGCAGGTTCCCAACTCGGGCGTCAGCTTCTCCAACATCAAGTTCGGTCCCATCGGAAGCACCTTCAGCAGCGGCGGCGGCGGCGGCACCGACCCTAACCCGCCCACGCAGCCTGAGGAGCCCGTCGGCACTGTTCCTCACTGGGGTCAGTGTGGTGGCATCAACTACAACGGCCCCAAGGGATGCCAGTCGCCGTACACTTGCACCAAGATCAACGACTACTACTACCAGTGCACTTAAGCCGCTGGCCAGAGAGGTCAGATGTTAGTCAAGAGAGACGTTGTGGCGAGGGAAAAATAGGGGTTGAGCGAAGGTGCGAGGAGAGGTCAGGGGTGTGACCTGGGATCCGAAGCAAAGAATGTTTTCCTTTTGTGAATGTTGTCTTATTGTCTTTCGCTTTCTTCAGATAACTTCGATTCTCCTGTCCATACTATATTTAGCAAATAACCACCGACTGTCGTTAAACACGTTGCGCTCCGTTTCCTTCGAGGTTCTTGATTCACCTTGATACACCCATCCTAGTAGATAACTGATAGCTATGCTTGGGTCCATCATATGAGGACTATTATGACGTGTCAACATTGCATCGGTAACAGACAAGGCATCGCCATTCGGAGATCCATCCAGTCTAAATGCGAATGTAGTTATGGGCAGCTTCATATAAGTATGTAAGCGCAATCAGTATATGTCGGGGTGGGAAAGCGGTTATATCTAATCCTGACGTATTTGAAGCTCTACTTAGCTACAACGTCTAACCTTTGCGTTTCCCAGTATGCGCTTATTATATATCTTCAAATCAAAACATGGTGCATCTTGGTATTGACCTTATACTGGCAATAGTATTCGCAAACAGCCGCTTATATCATTATTCATGAAAACTACCACAGACTTCGCTCTACAGTTCGAGCCCTCTTCTCGGAAAGCGGCACACTCAAACACTCTCGCGCTTCCTCTCAGCCTGGTGGACCTCTGCGCCGTCCTTGATCTCGACTGCGGGAGTCACCTCGGCACCGAGCATCTGCGCGCCCTTCTCGGAGTGATCGGCGCCGCCAAAGACGACGTCCATGTGCTCGAGGGCGATGCCCTTGGTCTCGGGGATGAAGAAGAAGACGAAGATGCCGAGGAGGATGTTGACGCCGAAGAAGAAGAAGAGGCAGGGCAGGCCAACCTTGGCCAAGAAGGTGGGGAAGAACTGCTGGAAGATGGTGTTGGCTACGTTCTGGCACTGCGAAGCCATGCCGACGGCCTGGGATCGGACGTTTGCCGAGAAGACCTCGCTGGTCCACATCCAAACACCAGCGCCCCACGAGGGCTTATAGAAGAAGCTGTAACGGGCAGTGTCAGCGGGATATGGTGGCCCAGGGGTTACGAGCAAGTGGAAGAACTTACATGAACAGGTAGAGCATGACCACGATGCCAATTGCAACAGGCTCTGACTTCTTGCCTTCAGGGCTAGGGGTAGCGAGACCGATGACGGGAACGATGAGCATGCAGACTGCCATACCAGCGGCACCGACCATGAAAAGCCAGCGACGACCGAATCGATCGGCTGTCCACACAGCGTTGAGAGTGAAGAGGATGCCCATAGTAGCCCACAGTGCGTTGATGAGGTTGCTGTTGGCTAGTCAGTTTCTGAAGTGAAGTAAAGCAGGGGGCCTTGTGAAACTCACATCTTCTCGGTCGATGTCCAAACCTCCTTGTAGATGGCGGTTGAGTAAGTGTTGAGGGTCCCCTGACCTGTGAGCTGCTGGCCGACGTTGAGGACAAAGGCGAGCAAGAGACGCTTCCTGATGGTGGGGTCCTTGAAGAGGGCCGCGTATCCGGGGCTGATGGCCTCCTTTTCGTACTCGATAGCGGCCTGGATGGCCAGGAGCTCCTCCTCGACCTCGTCGTCGGTGTCACGGATGCGGCGGAGAGCGGCGCGGGCAGCGTCCGTCTTTCCCTTCTTGACGAGCCATCGAGGGGACTCGGGCTGGAAGGGCAGCAGGATGATGACAAAGATGGGGACCATGATCTGGAAGATGACCACCATGCGCCAATCCCACTGGCCGAGGGCCTCGCGGTTACGGCCGCAGATGTAGTTGATCCAGTAGGCGATGAAGGCGCCGACCGAGTAGAAGAGCTGCCAAAAGGTCATGACCTGACCACGGATGGAGGCCGGCGAGACCTCACCAATGTAGACGGGGCCGGCAGCTGGAGGGGAGTCAGTCCATGTCTCCCCACTGTAAATGAAGTTCAGGGGCAGTGTGACTTACTCAGAGCCGTGCCCTGGCCTACACCGATGAGGACTCGGCCAAAGATGAAGACACCGAGCTTGTTCCTGGGTGAGAAGGCCTGAATGAAGGCGGCGATGATGGTGATAAAACATCCAATACCCATACCCGCGCGTCGTCCGAAATAGTCGGCCTACATGTCGAGGTCAGCGCACCATTCATCCAAACCCCCCTGTCATGAGAGGAAACAGGGATAGGGCAAACATACCAAGGGACCAGCGAGGAAGAAGCCGCTGACGATGGCACCGATCGTGTAGCACGTGTTGATCAAACCGACCGTGTAACTGTCTCGCTTCTGCATTTTGGAGGCGCGGTTAGCCATGAACAGGGATGCTACCGGAAACTCGGCACTTTGACTTACAAGGTCGAGGTTGAACCAGTCGAGCCAGTGATCCGAGGCTTGGAGGGCCTGGGAGTTGCGAGTCAGTATTGAGCATGCTTCGAGGTGATGGAGGAGTCATGTCTGGAGAGAGATAGAGAGTAAGGGCAGACATACGTTAAAGACACTCGAGTCAAAGCCGTAGAGCGTCATACAAGACGCTGCCACCATGGCAATGAACCAGTTGTAGGTTCTCGTTTTGCTCATCATCTTGGCGGCCTTGTCCTTTGTCGTGTCAGAGTACGGTCTGTCGTATCAAGCCCAAGGAAATATGATAAAGAGGAGGAGATCTGGATGAGCACAGAGAAACAGAGGAAGTGGTCATGCTTCCCCATTTATCTTTTTATCTCTGCTTCCCCCGGAAACCCCAGACGCCAGGATCTTGCTCCTAGGATCAACATGGAACTAACGTTAGGTAGGTCGGGGAAAATGGATATGGATGGATGAATCCGAGCAACTCTCGGGTATGTCCTTGATGATGAAGCTTGTCGAGTGTGCAACTCCCAAGTACACCCCATGCTTGTGATGATCGCCTAGTCTCGCCTACGGGATAAATGGTGCTCGTCGAGGCTTTCCAGGATCCATCAATGATCAAGCCTCAGACTGGAGCCCCCGCAAGCTAGAGACAACTCTAACCAGCCCCCAAAGCAGGCTTCCTCCCGAATTCCCCACGATTAGCATCTTCTTTGGTGTTTCGGAGGTCATTGATACTGCACTTCATGTTGCTCTGCTGTGCCGGTCCCGTGCCGAGTTCCGCCTGCCCTGTCGACGACCCCTGTCTCGCTCGGAGCCTCCTTCGGTCTTTGGCTCGTTTCTTCTTGTCCTTTGCCAGTGCTTTCGCCCCCCCAGATCTTTTGTCTCGCTCTAGACCTCTGGAGTTTAATGGCTGTGTGGGGATATCGGCTATCGCGTGGCCCAGTAGCATGGTGGTGTCGCGTCTCAGAGCCAGGTTGAGAGGGCGTCTATTGGTGGAAGATCTCGGGTATAGAGTTTCTCCGTCTGATCACGGACCCGCCTTAGCCTTGCTCCCGCGATTTGGGCTCCTTGACCCCATGCGGAGTAATCTTTCCCCGCATCACGATGGGGATGGGGATGATATCGTGGAGAAACAGTGTTAGCCAAGCAAGTCCGTGAGGATGAGCAAGCTTTATTAACTTAAGCGAGATAGACTTGGTCAATATAGCTACTAACTAACGCTATTTATTAAGCCATCATCCATTGTCTCTTGGAGCCTTACTCACCAACTTACCTACTATGTTAGTTAGACCGTCGAATAGCTCGAATTACAACTCATCAACCCATCCTTACCCCAACCCCAACCCAACCATTCATCTCTCCACCTGCTCCAATCGTAAGCTGCACCGTGATAACGCACTGCAGTCCCGAGGCAATCCCAGCGGCAATAAGCGCAATATCCGTCACCCGACATTATTTCACCTAAATATACAGCCCTTAAGGGGTGAATATATGAAGTGGGTGTAGAGAATCCACTTTATTTTAGGTAGATTGACCTACCTCTTAGCAGAACAGCATATCATAAGTAGTATAGTTCTGCTAAGATATAGTTAGCTCTACTATTCCTTTTACGTCTTATTTGCCAGCTTTAAAGCTTTATATTAGGTGAGTATAACAGCGGGTCTCTTACACCCACTTCATATATTCACTGTAAAGTGGTGGCCCTAGTCAGGGCTAGATCAGGGTAAAATCAGGGTTAAAGGTC
>JADDON010000592.1:0-16626 GCA_017140175.1 Fusarium staphyleae | reverse complement strand
CCCCGGGCCGCCTCCCCCACCGCATCGACTACCTCGTCTACGCGCCCCGGCTTCCTGTCGCGATTCAGCCTTCCCCTCTCTCTGCCCATACGGAGTCGAAATCGCAATGTCGCAGACTTTCATATCCGTGCCGAGGAGCCTCATCGACGATATAGCGCCGGGGACCATGTCCGTGGTTCCGTCGTCCTTGTCATAATAAAGCCCGTTCGAATCACTCACTTGACCGTTTCGCTGCACGGCTATGTGCGCGTCCTCAAAGACCCCGCTAGTGTGGCCAAGGCCCAAGGGAACATCGTGTTGCCGCAAAACGGCGATTCGGCGCGCCCACGCTACCATGGGAATGGGCTTGCCAGTCTTTTTCAAGACGAGCAGGTCCTGAGCGGCGAGGGGAGGCTAGAACCGGGCAAGTATGAGTTTGGTTTTGATCTCATGTTTCCGGAAAAGGGTCTACCAAGCAGTATTGACGTAAGCTGCTCTACGTGAATTACCAAGTAGACCATGGCTGACCAGTACTGCAGTTCGAGCGAGGCACGGTCTCATACATGGTTACCGCGACGTTGACGAGGCCTACGTCCATTACTCCGACGTCATCATGTGAAAGGAAGGTCATGCTGGTTGAAAATGTGGATATAGGATTACTACAGGACCCTCGACCGCGAACCATCTTCTTGGAACCGATATCGAAGCGAACCCGCAGGAAGAAATCCATGGTTCTGGAAAAGGCCTCTGTCCCCGTTCCCGAGGTCAACGACATTGGAGCGGAGCTAGACACTGTTGAGACGCCTACGGAAGAGACACGAGATCACAATACAGATCCTCGAAGTCCAATACAAAGCGACATGCGTAGTGAAGTCAGTGGAGAGAGCGGTGTGAGCGGCAGCACGGGTGTCAGCCGGAATGATCTCGCAATATCCCAGGTCGGGACGCTCACATCGGCCAAGCAGCAAGCGGTGGATAAAAAAACCATCACAGCGACAATAGAACTTCTCAAGGGAGGTTGTCTGCCAGGCGACGCCATTTCCGTGCGGGTCACGGTTCAGCATATCAAGCGGGTCAAGAGCATGACGGGGGTTATCGTGACACTCTACAGGCAGGGGAAGATTGATGGAAACCCACCGCCCGGGCTTTTTGACGAGTCTTTAAGCCGAGATGACGTGGCGCGCATCGACAAGGAGGAGGTGTTTCCGCGGTCACGAACTGGTCTCGGGGGGCTTAGTTTGTCGTCGTCAAGCTCGACAAGCATGTTTCGCAAGGACCTCGACCAAAACACCGCGCCTCTTATCATCGATCCAAGCACCATGCAAACGTCGGTCACGGTCACGGTCAAGCTCCCCGATGATTCCTTTCCCACGATCAAGGGTGTCCCTGGAGAGATGATCAGCTTTAAGTATTTGGTCGAGGTGGTGGTTGATCTTGGTGGTAGGCTGGCAAACCAACTGCAAACGGGGCCAGCTTCCAGGTTCGGGTCATATAGTCACGGAAGCCAAGACAATTACACCTATGGCCCGAGGAGAGGGGCCAATATAGCGGACACGTCGCAGCTGCGCCATGAAAAGGGGGTGATCTCAGTGTCGATGGAGACCGTGGTCGGCACTGTAGACTCATCGCGGGGTAGGAAAAGGTCAAGAGCATCGCCAGCTTCACGCAGGACTCGAATACTAGAGAGCGACGAAGATGAGGTATTGGGCCAAGATTCAAGCTACGCCGATGAGGTTCCGGGTGAGCCCTATCGAAATAACGGACAGCTCTCTCCCGGCGGCTATTTCACACCTCCGTTAAGTGGAAGCCGTCATCCCCCGGCGCCGATTCCTTCACATCCCCCACAGCCATACTCTGAGGTTGTTCCCTTGCAGCATCCTTCACAGCCACCTCCACTCTCTTATTCGGACCATTCTCGTCCAGCTGTCAACGGCTACGATCGTCCGCCGCCCGTTCCAGCCTACATTCCGCCCCCAGAGATACTAAACCAGGGCACCCTTTCCGAGAAGGAAAGAATACGGCAGGCCGAGACAAGACTGCTACCAAGTCAACCTCCTGGGGCCGGACCATCTATGAGCAATGATGATGAGAATATTTATGATGCGGAAGAAACGCCCAGACCTCCACACCTGAATGCTGGTTTTGCGGCCAGCGCTCCCAGCGCCCCGGAAACTCCAGACGCAGGCCCTTCGGCGCCTACAGAAGATGATATTGAGACAATAACCGCACTGACCCCTGATACGGAAGAAGATAAGCTCGAGCTCGAGCGTCGCCGATTGATGAACGAGGCCAGTGCTCCCCCAGACTTCCCCGAGGATATGGTTCGAAGAAGCGGAGGGTCATCCAGCGAGATGGCGGCAGACGCGGAGCCCAGTGCCCCCAGTGCCCCGGTTCTTGATGATGATGATGATGACTTTCCAGGATATGGAGCTGGCGCCGGACCTTCCGGGAGCTCAAGACAGGCTGGTGGGGAGCAGCTCCCAGCCTACCAGCGATGATGCTTCCAGGACATTGACATGCAGAGTCTTTGAATTTACGAGAACACGGTGAGAGAGGGTGATACTGTAGAGTCCAAGGCGCTTTTGTCTGGGACTACAGCATCTGGATAGGCGACTTGAACGGTGACGATGATACGTTCAAGCTGTCAAGATGGCCAAGTGCATATTATATAATAAGTATCTTGACTGAAGTCTTTGGCCATTATAACGATCTATCTTCCTTGCCATGCAGATGATGATTTACATTCAGGATAGTATAATGTAGGAAATGAAATGTATCAAGATGTGTTAGAACATCTGTCGTATACAATCGGTACTACATACAGGTCTACTACAATACAAGAAAGCGAGGCTCACGCCATTGTTTGTCTAAAGAGGAGATTGTCCCGCAGCCTCCCTCGCCCGAGGCATAAGAACAAAGTTCTAGCCTAGCTCATGCAATCGCTACACATTATTATCGTCCATAGTCGAAAACCCCCATCAGCCCATTCTCTCGACAGATGACGACAGAATGGTGCGATACCAGCAACGGAGCCCAGGCGGTGATACGCATATAAATATGCCTAGGCCCCACGCACCAGCCAAGATTTGATAAGGCGATTCGATGCCACTCCGCGATACGGCTGGTAGAATTTCCACCCGGGAGAGGCTGTGGGAACGGCTAACGTCTTTTTGCTCCTCATTTAATGCTGGAGCACAATGGGTTTGCCCGCCTCCCAGTTATCAAGGCTCTCCTTGATGTTGACCCAGTAGCGCAGACGCACAGCCTCGTGCTTGGCAGCCTCGATGTCGTCGTGCTGAAAAGCACGCTCAAGCACATCCTCGCTCTCGGCGATGCGCGCATCGTTGGCCACGCGGGGCTCGTCGAGGTCATCCTCGCTCTCGGCCTCCTCGATCTCTTCGCGGGCCTCCAGCACGAGCATCAGCAACTCGGGCTCCTCGACCTTGAGGGTCTCGTCGTTCGCGACGTCGACGCCGCGCAAGGACAGCAGGTACTGGGCGCGCAGGAGAGGGTTCGCGAGCGTCTTGTACGCCTCGTTTATGCGCGCCGACAAGGCCTCGGCACGGGGCTTGTCCTCTGACGGGTGCATGTCCGGATGGGCGCGTCCCTGCAGGCGGAGGAACTCGCGGCGGAGGGCGCGCGTGTCGATGGGGAAGTGGCCCGCCGGAGGGGGACCATCGGGCAGCGTCTCGGGGAAGAAGTGGTAATGCGTGGTAGGCGGCGTCGACGACGGTGATGCCGACTGGGGGGAGGAGCCAGCGGCGCCGGACGCGGAGCGGGTTTGGATAAACGATAGCACCGGGGCCCTCGCGGCGGCGGCGGCGGCTACATGACGCGGTGAAGACGTCGAGGGACGATGTGATGGCGCGAGAGTCGAGGCTCGGCGAGCTCGGAGTCGACATCGGAGACAAAGCCGAGAAAGGTCGCGGACAGCGGGGGAGGCGACTGAGGGCCGCATGGTATAAGAATGAGCTGGTATCTAGAGGGTTGTGGTTAAGAATTTGAGGGATAGTGCTTCTGCTTATTTATAATAAGAGGTGAGAAGGGTGGAAAGGTGCTGCAAAACATAAGGTGCAGGTTCGTTTGTCGACTTGTTGCTTCAGACGAGGTGGAAATATCTCGATGTCGTAATGAATAATTTAGCGGGTCAAGGCTGGGGCGGGCTTGCCTGTCTGTGGCTTACCTTCTTTGAGTGGCTAAGCAGAAATCCGTGGATCTCTGTTGCAAAACTGGGGTTTTCGGAGCCTCGTGTAGGTACGGGGTACTTTACTGCGGAGCGAGACAGAGCCAAAAAAGCAATAAATCCGGGGTTCCGATGTACACACTCGGGCGAGGTCGGCGGTGGCGCTCGGGGTCCAGTCCGATCCAATGGCTGGCGTTTGATTTCGGAAACCTGGAGTACCTACTCGGTAACTTCGTTGATGTATTTCCGTCTGGACCTACACGAGGGAAAATGTGTTATTATTGTTGTTGTTGAGTCTTCAAGGCCTGTCGCGTGTCTGCTGAACATCCCTGCCCTTAGGGAGGATCCATTGCTTATCGCTTGGTTCGATATTCTTGGATCTTGATTCCACTCCATCTCGAACCTTTCGCCGACAGCTTCCTCTTCTCTCATTCACCTTGGCCTCAAGTCAGCCTCCAAAATGGCAAAGGTATTCGACGCTGCCGAAGGTATGGCTACTTCAACCACCAGAGGGCGCAATTGACTAACAGGGTAATCAACTGCCAGTGGCCAAGCATAATACCCCCGAAAGCTGCTGGGTCGTCCTCTATGGAAAGGTCTACGACGTGACCGAGTTTCTGCCCTCGCATCCCGGTGGAAAGAAGATCATCCTCAAGCTCGCCGGCAAAGATGCGACTGACGAGTACGACCCCGTCCACCCGCCAGGCACACTTGAAGAGAATCTCAAGCCCGAGAATGTGCTCGGTGAGATTAACCCCGAGACGCTCACTGAGCCCGAGCCAACCGACAAGGCGGTCACCAAGTCTGGAGATGAGCCTCCCCCGCTGGGCTCACTAATGAACCTTGACGAGATCGAAGAGGAGGCTACCAAGCGCATCCCGAGGAGGGCTTGGGCATACTACTTCTCCGCCGGCGACGACCTACTATCCAAGAGCTATAACAACCTCGTCTACCGGAACATTTTACTCCGGCCTCGAGTCTTTGTCGATTGCACAGCTTGCGACCTCACAACCACTCTTGCCGGCAACAAGGTCGGCCTTCCCATCTTTGTCTGTCCAGCTGCCATGGCCCGTCTGGCGCACCCAGATGGCGAGCAGGGCATCGCCAAGGCGTGCTCGCGCTTTGGTGCGATGCAGATAGTGTCCAACAGCGCGTCTATGACTCCTGAGCAAATCATCGAAGGCGCCAAGCCCGGCCAAGTATTCGGCTGGCAGCTCTACGTTCAGAGTCAGCGAGAGAAGAGCGAGGCCATGCTCAAGCGCATCAACTCTATGCGCGACCACTACAAGTTTATCTGCCTTACTCTCGATGCGCCGGTTCCTGGCAAGCGAGAGATTGACGAGAAGGCCAACTTTGATTATTCTAATCCCAACCCAGCACGCGGCGGGACCGAACCTGGTGCCGGAGGTATTGGCCAGCAGCTCTTCTTTGGTACCGCGGCCGATTTGACTTGGAAGACAACGTTGCCGTGGTTGGCAGAACACACGGATCTTCCCATCGTGTTAAAGGGAGTGCAAACTCACGAGGACGTCTATCTGGCGGCAAAGTATGCTCCCCAGGTAAAGGCCGTCATCCTCTCCAACCACGGCGGCCGTGCCCTCGACACAGCACCTCCCGCAATTCACACACTCCTCGAGGTCCGAAAGTACTGCCCCGAGGTGCTCGGCAAGATCGAGCTCTGGGTCGACGGAGGCATCAAGCGAGGAACCGATGTTGTAAAAGCCCTGTGCCTGGGTGCAAAGGGTGTCGGTATTGGACGTGCGGCGCTGTTTGGTCTCGGAGCCGGAGGCCAAGCCGGCACTGAGCGGGTCCTTGAGAGTAAGTTGAACGCGACGTTGCGAGCTTGCCATATTACCCAGCTAATACGTGCAAACTAGTTCTGGAGGCGGAGACGGCGACCTGTATGAGGTTGCTCGGAGCCAAGAACATATCGGAGCTTGGACCTAGATTTGTAAGTTCCCCCAGCTTTCCCCAGCTTTCCCCAGCTTTCCCCAGGCTCGGCCCTTTCTTGGCGATCTCGACTAACGGGGTCGGCAGGTGAACACTCGGCAAGTGGAACGAGATATCTACGATGGCGACGCGGGGCTGGATTCGGGCGGCCTGTGGACGAAATCCAAGCTGTGAAGAACGCGGCGACAACGAGGGTCATATGCCAGATAGAGCCGAGGCTCACGGACAAGATCACCAAGAACCCTTGTTCGGCGGGCGGGCGTCAAGCGCTAAATGTCGGGGAAGACGGTTGGCGTAACATGTAAGCGGGGGAGGCTGGAACTTTTTGTTTCTGGGATTCTGCAGCGTCATCCCAAGGAAATATAGACAGAGGCTTCTGGTGATGGCTATAAAGCGAACCAGGTCCTGATAAATTAGCGCAAATTGGATTCACTCATCATATCTGTATCAAGATAAGCACACCAGTATCCGACGCCATCGTGATGGTCAGCACATGGCTATGGCGACCAGCTGTTCAGTGCCGTCATGATCCAACCTCGTCCTGTCTTCGTCTCCTTCTGGACAGGGTGGCCGGACAGAAAGGTAACTGGCCAATTCGTAGACGTGCAGTTTGAGGTCAATGTGCACATGCAAGACAAGTCGACGTCGACAAGCCATTGCGGCTACGCAGATTTGTTCTTTTCATCTGCCTTCTGCAGGGACAAGGGCTTAATAAATGACACCATGCCGAAATAGATGTCTCGGCCGAAATGGTGTGCAACCGCCGGCTTTGCCCTGGGCCACACAGAGAATGCGACTGTTAAGAAATATAACAAAGCTGAAAAGCCTATATCAGCCCTTCGCTGCAGCCTTGGCCATCAATCAACTGAAAGAGCCACTCCAAGGCTCGAACATAAACGTCCAGGGTTACGTTCTAGTCTGAGTTGCGCTAGAGGAAGTCGATCATCTGGCTGTTCTGGCTGTCATGGCACGCCACTATGCAACCCTGGCATAGGCCTTTGATGAGACTGGCGTGACCGGGAGTCGCTGTTGGCTGGATATTCCATCTTGGTATCCGTAGCTTGGTCAACTTATCAGGATTAGCCTCGTTGCCGCTCCATCCACGGCCCGGCTGAAGGATCATTATGTATTGGCTTGGCATTGGTCGCTGTCCTCTTTGGTCGGTAGGTTGGCTCGTGTTGGCAACCTTAGGTCTGTCGCGTGCACTCTCGCCAGCTTCCCAAACTTCCCGTCCTGCCCTCCTCCTCGCAACCTCTCAGCTCAGAGACCCAAGACGAATACTCTGTCGGCCTCACAACTGCCACAAGTTCTAATCCCTCGGTTACAGAACCCATTTACAGCTTGCTGTCCTTTCATATAACGCCAAGCCACGCCTCGCCTTGGAGATACTGCTACATGCGTTACTGGGCATCTCTCGGTAGGCCTTGGATGCAGGGTATTTGTGGCTGTTGCCACCACCACATCCTCGTCTGGAGCTAAAGCGGCCATGTCGGATGGGCACTTATGAATAATTGCTTCCCATGTGCATGTTCATGTGCCACCAAGATTCGGCCCAGCGCAACACTCGTTGCCATGATTATGCGGGGAAACTTCCCCAAGACCAAGCTTTCAAAGTAAAGTGTTTTGATAGAGTTTATTACAGTCCGTCTTCTACTCTTCTCGACGACTCCTTTCCCAGCTCGGTCCTTTTCCCGTCCGCCACAGCGGCGACTCGTCCAAAGTATCCAAGGGAGGGTGCGTGCCGGCCATCGTCCGTTTCCCAGGGGGGTTCGCAGGGGTTCAGAGACAGGGATGGACTAATTCAACAGCGATTCTTCATGTGGTCGACCATCAGATTCACAAGCTGCCGAGGGACAGCTTGGGGATTTGCGAGAAAACGACCAGGGACCTGAGGATTTGGGTCTAAATGCGACCAGGCACATCCAAAAACGCTTGTCTCTCCACCCCAGGATCTCTTCATGCTCCATGCGGGGCAAACCTGGGGAATAGCGCCGCGTTGTCTTGTCGGCCACTTGCCTCTTTCGGCAACCAACACCCGAGTACAGATGCAAAGGAACGCGATCTTAGTGATGGCTGCACTGTATGCACACTCATCATTGTGCAGTTGAGTCCCTCCTCGTCTTTATGGTTAGGCTTGCGGTATACCAGGCCAACCGAGCTATAGTTCCTACTTAAACTCGGGGTCTTGTTCCCCCTCTCCTTTGCTCCTTGCTGTATGGCTGGCTTGTCTTCTCTCGCTTCACGATATCACCCATCCTTGATCCCGTTACAAGGCTTTTCCGTATCTTTTATTTCGGCTTATCGTTCCTCTAGAAACAAGCAATCTTCCACCAGCACTTGCGGCGAGAACACGAGATGAAAATGTCGGAGAAGCAGGAGGTTACTCAGACGGAAAATGGCCCAGTCGCCAGGCCCACAAAGAAGAGAACGTGCGCGCGGCACTGCAAGCGTTTCTGGTGGATTTATCTCATCGTCTTGTGCTGCATTGTTGTTCTCGTAGTGCCCTTAATGTAAGTATCCACGAGCTCTGTTTCAGTTGCCCTGGGCAAGATTGACCCGTACTGTAGCATCTTTGTCGCCGTCCCCAAGATCGCCCAAGATAAGATGAACAAAGCCGAGCTCGATATCCAGGGTGTCAACATGCTTGAGGCCGAGAGTGACAGCTATCTGCTGGAGATCAACTCGACGATCACAACCGACGGCAAGATCAAGGCCGAGATCGATGGTTTCGAGGGAGAAATGTACCTCGAAGACTTTGAGCCTCATACCGCATTCGCCACAGTGACATTTCCGGAGACCAATGCCGACAAGCACCAGGTCGTTAACGTCAGTCAGAGGGCCGAGATCACTGACATGGAAGCCTTTACTCGATTCAATGTGTGGTTTCACAACAATGAAACCGTTCGTGTCACTATCAGTGGAAGGACAAAGGTCAAGCCGCATGGCCTCACACGCAAGTATGGTGTCGACTTCAAGAAGACCGTAGAGCTGAAGGGTCTGAACCATTTCGATGGTACTGAGGTCACCGACGGACACATTTCCCTCGATAGTGATAGCGACCAAAACTTCAACGGCACTGCCAATATCCCCAATGCTTCTGTCTTCACTTTGGATAATGTAAGCAAACTTGTGCCTCTTGAAGTCAGTCGATAAGCTTACCCCCCTTCCAGGGAAATGTCACATTCATCAACTACATCGGTGATGAAGAAGTTGGCACTCTGTATATCCCGAACATGGTGCTCAAGCCTGGTGACAACAGCGTTGGCATTACCGCCAAGATGAACCAGACTGCCGTTCTGGACACAGTTCGAAAGGAGCCATATTGTAAGACTGGCATCGTGCCTTTCAAGTTACTGGGCAAGACCGTGGTCAACCATGGTGAGAACCTCACCTATTTTGCCACAGCTTTGGGAAGCTCGAACCAGACCGTTGAGATTGATATCGGTGCCATCCTCAAAAAGGACCTAGGTTACGAGGTCGAGTGTTCTTCAAGTGATGATGACTAGATCCGACGATCAGGTTTCGCAACTCGAACTGAGTGCTAATTGAGCGAAGAGGAATGAAACAACCGAGGATGCTTCGTAGGCGCAGGCCGTCCGGTGCGGGTTTGTCCTGTTCGGCAACTTAAAGGTTGAGAGAAGGGCGTATACCGGTTTAATGATACCTTTGTTTCGGAATACCATGTATGGCTGGTACAGCTATTAAATTCAATTGTCAACTCTCCCTTCTCTGCAGGTGTCGGTTCTCGGCTCGCTCGTCAAGTAGTCTCGGTCGAGGGACGTATCGTTGCGAATCCGACTTTGTGCCTCGTGTGTCTGCCTTTATTTCCAACCACCCTTCGACTTCTCGCCCCGCGAAAGACCGCCCGGCACTGCTGTGCCCTCGTTCCCTGGAATCGTGGACGCCACAAAGTCGACAGTGGTCCTACCACTCCCCGTTTTCTCTGCTTCCTTCTCTTTTGCTAGCTTGTCGCGGCTCTTTCGGAGCTTGTCCTTGAATGCCCAGTCTGGGAAAGCGGCGGGGTCCCATAACTCCGTGGAGACGGTGGTTGAGTACTGACTTTGCTCATCAATCTCAACAAACTTCATCAGTTTGTCCATCAGGCTAGGGTTTCTAAGTGCCGATGACTGCTCTAGTTTCGCGTTGAAATGTGTGCCCTTTTTCTTGAGTTCGAGAAACTGCTCAAATTTCTTGTTGGCTCCTAACGGTGGCGACCCAGGAGGTGATGGCGGGATGTCCATATTAGGAGCGGATGGAAGTGTGAGATCCCGTAGAAGAGCACGATTCGCCGAGTACGGTGAAGAAGGCCTCTGTGTCGGATCTTGGTCGTCTTGCACAGCTTCTTCCATAGGAGGTAGAGATGGCCCTAGAGGTACAGAATTCTGTTGAACAGGCCCGAGTGGTACGGGAGCCTGGCTCTGGGACGTGGGTTCTGTAACGCGATGAGTAAAAACGTACATGGCATTTTAGAGATGTTAGGGAGGGCAAGATGGAGGTGATGTCACAACAGAGTGAGAAGTACCTGATAGATTAGAAGAACTAGCCGCGAGCACTTTCTCCTGCTTCTTCGACTCAGTGGTGACTGTGGTTTTTACGGGCACCTAAGGCAAGGAAGCCAAGATAGGTAAGCCAGATACTCTTTACCCAGTACGGAGTACCTATGTTCATATCAGGTAAGGGTTCATACCTTTTTATCTGGCACAGGCTTCTCAATTTGTTCAACCTCTTCCTCCTCATCGCTGCTTGCATAACCAACGAGGCCAGCCATGGTGAGATATCCAGATTCAAGATCAGAAAGAGAGATGAAGCCTCAAGCCTAATCCCGTAACTTCCATTGGTAGCAGGAGTCAGGGAGATGTGGAACCGAGGCAGGTTCCGTTTGAAACCTTTTATGGATTAGCGCGGCACTTCTGCCCGTGACTTTCAGCCTCAGTTAATGGCCGCCTGGCTTGGGGTAAACTTCGGTTTTATCACCCCAGACTTTTATTAAGTACTAGAGGTAGCTACTATCGATCGTCTGTTAACATAACCCAGCCGTACCTGGATTTCAACGGGCATTATCCGCCCCTCACACTTCTTTTACGCATCGCGAAATCCCAACTACGGTCATCAGGTCGCCCACAGGTCGTTTCTGAAGCTCACGATCATACAACTTCACCTTGGGGAGAAAGCGGCAACGCGCCATTGCTGGCACTGCCACAGCTTCTGTCCCCCGTCAGAAAGTAGTACTCACCAACGGTGTCTGCTGAGCCTGAGAGACCACCAACAATGGCTCGGCCGAGAGACTCGCGCTCACCAAGTCCTGCAGGCAGTTCCCACAGTTCTCGCCGTCACCGCAAAGATGACGATCGCCGGGATAGGGATCGTCGCGATGACGGGAGGGACCATCGTCGACGCACCAGGTCGCGCAGCCCTGATGTGAGAAGAACCCATCGCAATGCAGGCGGGCTCTATTCTGACGAGATGATCCTTGACCAGCCTCGATACCGCGATCGTGGCGATAGAGACAGAGACCGGGGACGAGATCGGGACTATTATCGCCGGGGAGATCGCACGATAGACCGACGCGACGACGACTATTACCGCGGCGGACGACGAGACCAGCGAGACAGAGACCGCCGAAGATCACGCAACCGCCTTGACGATAGAAATCGATCACCCGACCGTCGACGAAACCGCAGCCGGGATGGTGATCGGGACCTTAGAAGGCGAGACGACTCCCGCGACCGCGTTCGTGGTCGCCGTGAGGGTACGGCTGACTCTCTTGCTCGCAGCAACCGTGAGGATGGCCGAAATCAGAAGACGCCGCTCGGTGACAGTGGTAGTGTCGGCAGCAATGAGGTTCGACTCTCTACCTTTTTTCTTAACCAAGGCCTTGCTGATATATCAAAGGCACAGAAAACCAAGGCAAATCCTGCGCAAGCTGAGATTGATAAGAAGGCTGAGCGTTTGGCAAAGCTCGAGGCGTGGAAGAAGAAGAAGGAGAGTGCGAGCCAGAAACAAAAGGAGGTAAATCCAAGTCAGACAAGAAATCTCTTGGCTGAAATGGACAAGAAAGCCACCGGTACATCCTCACAGACAGTATCACCATCAGCTTCTGCTACAGCCTCTCCTGCTCCGGTTTTAGCTACCGCTTCCCCAGCGCCATCTTATACGGGCAAGTTTGATCCCAAAGCCATTGCCAAGAAGTCCGCTGCTTCACGGTCACACGACGCTACGAAACCTGTTCTGGGTTCCATTGGAGGCCAGTCTGAGAAGCTCTTGGTCCCCATTAAACCAACTAGTAACGGTATGCCCCACTCTCCAACTTGCCATCTGGATTTGGTTAATGAAATATGTCCAGCGTCCGCTCTTCCTGCCAACCGAGCCAAAGCCAGTGGTTTTGGCTTTGTAAAGAATCTTACCGAGCCGGAAAAACTCCCTGCCAAGCGCAAGCTGGATTTGGACGAAGAAGATACTGAGAAGCGAAAGCTCACGAAGCTTCCGGCACTGCCCATTGAGACTGATGACACGCCTTGGGCTGATCAAGACGAAGACGAATCTGATGGAGACAACTTTGCGGAAAACGAAGAGGAGGCTGCTGCTGCGGCTCGTGCTGCCCATGAAAGACGGCTGCAAGCGGAGAATCAGATGGATCAGGACGAAGAGCCCAAAACAGTTGAGGTTGAGACCAATGGAGAGGTAGTTGCAGAGGAACAGCCAGAGAAGCCGGCCCCTATCGAACAGATGGACGTTGATGAGGATGATGGCGTGGATGCATTAGACGCATTTATGGCTGATCTGAAGCAGACGGAGGTGAACAGGCCAGTCCAAGTATCAAAAGTACAGAAAGTACAGGAACCTGAGGCCTACTTCAGCGACGACGAATACAGCTTTGATAAGGAGGAGAATGGCGATGCGAAGGCTCTGTTGGCCATGACGGCGAAGCGGAAGAAGAAGGAAATCCCCACAGTCGACTACAGCAAGATTGAGATTGAGCCCATCCGAAAGAACTTTTGGGTAGAACCGGCCGAGCTTAGTCAACTTACAGACGCCGAAGTTACGGACCTACGTCTTGAACTGGATGGAATCAAGGTCAACGGAAAGGACGTACCTAAGCCGGTTCAGAAATGGGCACAGTGTGGTCTGACGAGACAGACTCTGGACGTCGTCGACAACCTAGGCTACGAGAAGCCTACCCCGATTCAGATGCAGGCACTCCCAGCTCTCATGTCTGGTCGCGATGTGATTGGCGTGGCCAAGACGGGTTCTGGAAAGACTGTGGCTTTCCTGCTCCCCATGTTCCGACATATCAAAGATCAATCTCCGCTCAAGGATAATGAGGGACCCATTGGGTTGATCATGACTCCGACTCGAGAGCTCGCCACTCAGATCCATCGCGACTGCAAACCGTTCCTGAAGATGATGGGCCTCCGAGCTGTATGCGCTTATGGTGGTGCGCCCATCCGGGAACAGATTGCAGAGCTGAAGCGTGGGGCCGAGATCATCGTGTGCACTCCTGGCCGAATGATCGATCTGCTCGCTGCGAACCAAGGCCGAGTCACCAATCTTAGGAGGGTCACGTACGTGGTGCTCGATGAAGCTGATCGAATGTTTGATATGGGCTTTGAGCCCCAGGTAATGAAGATCTTTGCCAATATGCGACCAGACAGGCAGACGATTCTCTTTTCGGCAACTATGCCCCGAATCATCGATTCTCTCACTAAGAAGGTACTCAAGAACCCGATTGAAGTGACTGTCGGTGGCCGCAGTGTGGTAGCGAAGGAAATCGAGCAGATTGTCGAGGTTCGCGAAGAAGCGTCAAAGTTCCTGCGTGTTCTCGAACTCCTCGGAGAGCTCTATGATCGAGACGAGGACGCCCGTACGCTCATCTTTGTGGAGCGCCAGGAGAAGGCCGATGACTTACTCAAGGAATTGATGATCAAGGGCTATCCGTGCATGTCGATCCATGGAGGCAAGGATCAGATCGATCGCGATTCCACAATCTCGGATTTCAAAAAAGGTGTCGTGCCGATCATGATTGCTACCTCGGTAGCGGCTCGTGGCTTGGACGTCAAGCAGCTCAAGCTTGTTATCAACTACGATGCACCGAATCACTTGGAAGACTACGTTCACCGTGCAGGTCGAACAGGTCGTGCAGGCAATACTGGTGTGGCCGTCACATTCATTACACCGGAGCAGGAGAACTGTGCGCCCGGTATTGCTAAGGCACTTGAGCAGAGCGGCCAGCCAGTCCCCGAAAGGCTGAACGAGATGAGGAAGGCTCATCGTGAGAAGGTCAAGTCTGGAAAGGCTAAGGACACATCGGGTTTTGGCGGCAAGGGGCTGGATCGACTCGACCAGGAACGAGAGGCTGCTCGTCTGCGTGAGCGCAAGACACACAAGGCAGAAGGCGAGGAGGAGGAAACAAAGGAGGATAAAAAGGAAGAGGACGACAAGGCTGAGAAGGCACTCAACGCGATCCGAGCGGCAGCATCGGGCGTACAGTCCCGCGAGACAGCCAAGGCTGATGGCGCGGAGACAAAGCCACCTATGCAGCCACTGGGTAGCGGTGTTATTGCTGGGCCTGCTAAGGACAAGACCAAGGATCCTCTCGACAAGGTCAGCTCAGCAGTCAGCGCCATCAACAGCCGTCTCGGCAAGGCGGGCCAGCTCCGTGCAGGCCAGCCCATCGATAACAAGGGCCCCGATGCCGGCGCATACCACGCGACGTTGGAGATCAACGACTTCCCTCAGAAGGCCAGATGGGCTGTCACCAACAGGACCAATGTGGCCAAGATTCTGGAAGCGACGGGTACCTCCATCACAACCAAGGGCAATTTCTACGCTGCAGGCAAAGAGGTACCTGCTGGTGCCGAACCAAAGCTGTACATCCTCATCGAAGGTGACACTGAGGTTGTCGTTGGCTCCGCTCTGAGTGAGCTGACACGTTTGCTGAGAGAGGGAACCATTGCGGCAGCCGATGCAGACAGTCGAGCACCAGCCAGCGGCAGATACACCATTACTTAGAGTCCGGCCGCATATTTTGCTCGAGGAATACACATATCTTGCTGTTACGTAGTCAAGGTGGATGGAGAAAAAGGGAAGTTTACTTGTACGATGTCAAATTGTACCACATGGCGTTGCAGAGAGGGGGGGTTGGTTGCCAGGATGTCAAGAAAGTTTATATATCAAGTCTCGGGAGTCTATGATGGGGCCAATACCTGTTCGATAATGATAAAGCAGAAACATGCTTGCTAGAACTGTTTGATCCAACTCGTGATGATGCGAACACCCAGCATCCTAGATCTAGCTGTACCAGCTCCTCGCGGAGACTCGCGTCTGAAAACCACAGCATATGAAACCAAACAAAAGACTAAAAACAATAGGAATAAAAACACCGAGTGCCTGGGACTCGTGTTGTTCAATGACTTGCGATACATCGGATATCATTGGCGTCGTCTCTTCTCTAGCCGACCTCTCCAGGCCAGTTTCAGACACGACCTAACTTAGTTACTCGTCAGGCCTTGACATGATCTCACTCCCAATTGCGAGTCTCAGCAGCTTGGTCGGTTTCGCGAGTGCGCAGCTGCTGTTGGCTGGCATCCTTGAGGGTATCTGACCGGGTCTGTTTCTTTTGCGCCGCCAGCTGCGTCTGCAGCTTTCCGCCTGGTTTCGCATATGCCTTGGCTCGGGCCTGGAGGGGGGGTAGAGTTGTCTCGTTAGTTACATTGCAGGGTTCGAGTCATCCTCGGTTGCTAGGAGAGATACCGACCTCGGCGGCTTCGGCGGCTTTCCTTCGCGCCTCGTCTGCGTCGCCTGCTGCTTGCGCGGACGACCCTCCTCCTCCTCCTCCTCCTCCGCCTCCTAGAGTCCGCGGGGGACCTCCGATCTTATTGGGAACCGGCGCAGTCCCTGAAGCTGGCGGGGGAGCAGAGCCCAGGACACGTCCAGGCTGTGAGAAGGCCTCGGGATCTGTTTTCCCACAGAGATTCCCCATGGCTGCGATGCGGTGGGGAGAGGTTGTCGCACGAGATACTGGTGTGCCAGCTGACTATAATGCGTACTTTGAGTGGGTGGAATCGAGTTGCGCGTTCCTCGGACAGTGAATGTGCACACGGATACAGCGTCGCCGTGAAGGCGAGGCTTCAAAATTTGTGGTTTCGTTGGTGCCAAGATTCGAGGTTTGAGGGGTTGGAGCTGATGAAGGGTAACTTAAGTTATGCTAATTACCCGTGGGGTAAGGAAGCGATATGGCTGCTGCGCCCTCGGAGTCTGACGACGTCACCGTGCACGTCTGTAATTTTTGTGCGCGTGATGGGCCTAGTAAGTAAATGATCATGCAAACATCAAGTAAAATAATTGCAAAGCATTTCTGGCACCCAGCGTTAATACTTCCACAGGCCCTCATGCATTGGCAAGATAAGGAAGGTAGTGCGAGATCCCCGATCCAGCTTGCTCCGGTGGGTGGGCCCGGAGCGGCGGGGTTGGCCGGGTGGGGGTCCGGGAGGTCGGTGTCTTGGACGGGCCGGCTT
>JADDON010000059.1:0-62536 GCA_017140175.1 Fusarium staphyleae | reverse complement strand
GAGATGGAGATGGAGATGGAGATCAAGGAGGTTGCACAAGTTGCTTGTGGTGTTGCACGTGCAATTGTCTAGCAGGCGATTATTTCTTTTCGAGCCGCGGATAGACAGCGGCAAGACAAGATGAGACGAGATGAGACAAGACGAGACGAGAGATACAACTATCACCTTGTCTTTCAAAGTTGTGGTATCGCTGGGCGTTTATAGTGACAAAGCCAGTAGCGCGCGCTAGCTGAGTTGACCTTGTTTCTTCCCCGGTGACGATCTCGGAGGAACCAGACGGGGGCCCTGTTGCTTACTTTATTGGGGGCCTGCACAGCGGCAGATGGGAAAAAGCAAAAAGAAGCAAAGAAAAAACAGTCCAGGCTAGGGAACTGTTGGGGAACTAACCGACGCGGTGATAAAGGCCAACAGGGACTCGTTGGTGCTAGACAAGGTCGGTGAGAGATAGGGTCGGTCTACGGAGTAAGGTTTTTTTGTGTTTCTTCCACCAAGGAGAGAAGAGATAAGAAGAACGAAAAGGAAAGAAAGAGAGAGTAAGGAAGAAAAGGAAAATGTAGCAATCGGGAGTCAGGAGATGGATCACGATACATCACTTGCTCTCTATCTCATGTAGCAATAGTACATGATCTAACATAGAAAATAGACAGTCAAACCCGTCATGGCTGGGACAACATACGACCGAGGTCTCGGATCATGGGCCGCCCTCCCTCCTCTCCTCTGAGCGATACTGTGAGAACTGACTACAGTTTGCTTGCCCTCGGCCGACCATGACGGATGCGAGGCTGGCAGTCAGTGGTGACGAGGCTGTAGCAAGCTCGCTCATGCTGAGAAGTCAACGCCCTACGTACTGCCAAACTCGGTAGGTGCTAACTAACTAATGTAACGTTAGTTAATGCACACGTGTGTCTCAATGCACAACCAAGCTCCACCCATCCACTTGTGCATCTTGCTATTTACCATGTCCAATCATGGTGAACCATGATGCCCCAGTATCATCATTCTACGCGCGGATAAGTATTCTAACTAGAGTATCATCACCACGAGAGGTCTGAAACCCTCCAGTCCCGGGGAGGGCTCTGCGTGTGGCGCGCGCCAAACGAAACATATGCTAACCTTGTCAGAGGAGCATGGGAATCGCTCTCTGAGACTGACCAGCCACACCATAACTAGACACAAACTATGTAACCAGTTAGTCTAGGGGTCAGCAGCCGTTCGTCTCGGGTTTGTCTGCATCTCACACTGCATGTCTTGCAGAATCCCCATTCAGCCTCACCATGACGCATTACCTCTCCCTCTACGGAGTAACTAGATGTCCATATCCACGACGGCCGGTTCCCTCATAGGATACTCACAGCCCCCGTCTTCTACGCCTCCCCCGCTCTCTCACATCCAGGTTACGCTCTCGAAAGCCCGAAGGTGCCCTCCTCTCGTTGCCATGTTGCATCCTAGGCCTGAGGCACGAGGACAGGCTGGGCGTCACGTTAAGTGCATGTTTTGCCGATGCAAGTCATGCTACCCCTGTCCGGCCGGGCCTTTGTCCGTCAGTCCATCTCGGGCTCAGTCTTTGCCCATCCAAAACGCCCTCTAGTTAGTGAGCTGGATCACACCACCCAGCGCCGTTGCTCTCTGCGTCTCGGTGATGCCATTCCTGACAGGACCTATGGAATATACTCGCAAGCGTTGGCCTCGAGGTAATAACTACTCATGGTGCTTCATTCTGCCCGAGTCAGTCAACTTGCTCAGCACATGGAACTGACTCACCGAGTTGTCTCTCGAGAGGTCGTTTATATCTCTATATTTTTCTTACATGAGCGATGCTTATTGGGCTCGTTACCAGCAACTTGAAGCTTGACCAGAGAGCAAACGAGGACAGGACGATATCAGATCTGAAGCTCCAACAACGTCGAATTGTGGCTCTCGACCCGAGATATTGGCACATAAAGGATTACTGAGCAAAGGCACATCAGGCACCTCTCTGTTAATCATTGACTTCTTTCAAGAACTAATTCTCCATAATACAGTATCCTTGGGATATCATTAATCTCAAAGCTGGGCCTTCTATCGTCATGTGCTTTCCCAGATGATCGGTTGGACCAAATCAAAACACCCAGTGCAATAACTCGACCTCAAACCACACCCGTATGCTACATCGTAATTCCACCTAGCGTTTTCTCCGATCTTACTGCGAAAGTATTTGAACCCCAGGGTATCTTTCTTGTAGCTTTATGAGATAACCTCCTGCTGTGTTCCCTCTTGGCCCCTACCAAAGCGTCGTGCTTGATCCAAGACATGTATGTAGGAGGGCTGTTATTAAATCGTCGACATGAGAATAGCTACTGAGCTTATGCAGTGTCTCACAAGCCATGCGAGGTGTTGTTGTTAGCCTTTCGTGTAATGTCGGGGCTGTTGTCCTCGGTTAGGCCGTCCATAGCACCCATGAGTCCAGTCATTATACTGCAGCCCAAGTTGCCTAGGTACGAACCCCCGTGGTGTTCTCCTCTGCCTTCTTTAGGCTGTCTACTGTGTTCTATTCAAGTGGTGTCTTCCCATCAAAACCTTTGGTTTTCCGGGTGTGCGCCCTCCTATCATGCTCTATAGTTCCAATTGACACTCAGGTTTAAACCAATGAGGCCTGGTGTCGATATAACGGCTATCTTATGTGACACTCTTATCGAGGTGTTCTTTTATTATTTGTTGGTTTGCGCTTGTGCAATTACCATTAGACAGTTATCCCATCTGCTGAGGAGCCTATATTGGGATCTATGGCCATCGACAGTCTGTCAACGCGCCACACAGATGAAGTAGAACTGCAAAACTGCTGTAGCCGATTCCAATGTCATTCGTGACTATGCCTTTTGCAAGGTCGGGGTATGAAGGAACTCATACTGAGGCTCTCGCGCGTTCGGCCAGGGGGCAGTACCTAGCTACGAACATTGATCATGACATCTCGTACAGTAGCCATACAAGAGCGTCGTGACGAAACATATTTTACTGTGTGTTAAATCTCATAGAGTTTCTTTTGCCTGACATCTAAAGAGGGTATGCTTAATGTGACTGTTCCTCTGGCACCAGTATATAGGTCATGACCAACCTCAACCATCGATTCACGCGTCCAATGTAGAGGGACATTTTCATCAATACATCTACTGCTGGATACGAAGAACATCAGCTTAAGTCCCTTCAATTATCATTAAGCCCAACACCTATATGTCCACCACCGCCCAGTATCGCCAAAGCTTCTGTCCAGGGTAGTTCCACCACATCATTCACCTCCCGAGTCTAGCAACCAATCCACCAAGTAAAAGCTTGCGATGTATTGTATCAGAATAAAGGAGTAGTTTTTCACCTAAATATGTCCCAAGCCTTTGCCCCAAGTCTGGTGCGGGCATGCTGTGAGTGAGTGACAGTCAAAGACTTGCTGTAAGTTGGTCAAGAAACCCGGGCTTCAACTCTACCCGGCTCCAATTTCAGGATAAGTCCTGATGGAAATGTGAAGATGTAATGCCTATCATACTAGAATGGCCTACACAGGATGATAGAGAGTACCCCGTAAATTCGCCCAATATCACAAACAAAGCTGAGGTGCTACTTGTAGTCTTCGTTTATGATACCCTGAAGTCACTACCACTCCATCAATACAAAAGGAACCTTAGGCTCAATGTAGTTATGAACCGACTCCAATGATCACGAAGACATGTATATTCGCGTTTCTTGATTCATCGCGCGTCGAATATTTCTGCGTCGAGAGGACTGGTGTTTCGAAGTCGCTGTATGATATTACAGAGTAGTCGCACCCTATAAACTTCTGTTAACCACGCTTCGACCTTGTCTATGGGATTGTTCACGTCGCAGACAACAAACTAGTCCTACCTTCTACCTCAGGCTTACTCCATTTAACTCGCTACCTACTATATACTACACAGGCATATGAGCAACTCAGCTTCTCTATCACCTCCACTGGACAACTGGCGACAACTCGTTGCTCCTCTCAACCGTGAAGGCACGCCTCGCGCATAGTTGGTAACTTCCTATGCAGAGAGAACGGCTCGTTGACTGTAAAGGTGATATCCACTAACAGACTCAGACCTTCTATGAAACAAAACTCCCCTTCAAACCAACCCTTGTCAAAAGCAAATACGTTACCACCTGCCTAACGTCTGTGCTTTCCGCGTATAAAACGCGCTTCCATCTGGGGCAGAATGTAGGGGTTCCGAGCTTGACGGTAGGGTCCCTGGGTGATGATCATCGCATACGACTCTGGAGTCGCAAGCGCTTGCTGTCCGGGTTCACATTTGTCACGCCGGGATTCCGGTGCAGCGTAGTATCGCGTGTTTCCCTCCCTAGGTTTTCCTTCTGTCGGGGCGACGAGCGTTGACAGGGGTTATACCCCTGCTCCCGAGACCTGAAACGCTTCGGCGACGGACTATGAGCCAGGGCTTAGTGTGTCTTTTTTACTTTTCCCCCCGTCTGTGAAACCTGCTTAGCAGTAAGATGCGCCGGGGGGTAATAAGCCACCCCTAGTAATGAGCCGCCCTAATAAGTGGAGCTAATCTAGTCTTCTGATTGATTTAAAATTTTATATCTATAGATCTCACTTAGACTAATCTATTTAGATCCTCGCGATATTATTAGTCGATAGATATACCCCAGCATATCAAATTCAATAAGGAAGTTATTAAGAGGGGCAGATTTAAATCCCACTTATAACGCCTCTTCTATAGCTTTTCTGCCTTTTTCCTATTCCCTCTTAATATCCTTAATTATAACGAATAGCTAATTAGGGTTATATAACTTAATAGGGCCTCTTTTAATTAGCTATAAGTTATTCACCCTATTATTTAGCTATAGATTTTCTATCTCTAAATAGGCTAATTAGAAGCTATAATTATTAAAGATAGACCTTACTTTATTAAAGAGCCTCTTTTTAATTAGGTCTAGGTTATTATAATTAAATAGATAATATAGTGTAAAATAGTGGCCCTAGTCAGGGCTAGATCAGGGTGAAATCAGGGTTAAAGGTCTATTGTGCTGTATATCTAGACTTCAACTTGCCGAGTCTTCCCCTATAACTCGGCTAGATCTGGTTTTGATCTCTGGCTTCGGCACGTGACAACCGTGCCGAGGGAATAAGGGTTCTACCGTAGTATAACCGGGTACTCTTACATATAGTTACTACATTAAGTCGCCCGATTAATATAATATAATTACTATATTAAGACTAAGGGATCAGATTTTAATAGGTCTAAGCTGCCTATTTTAGACTAACTTACTATACCTTACCTTTTTAAATATAAACCTTAAATTAAGTAGCTTAGATAGATTAATTAGCTATAATCTTAACCCCTATTAGCCTATAGTGATATTTTTAATAGATAAGGCTATTATATATATAGGTATATAATATAATAGGAAATTTAGCTTCTTAATTAGGGTTAGCTTATTCCAATTTTATATAACGCTAAGCTTATCTCAATAGAAGCACTTAAGTATACTAAAAATAGCTATATTAAGAGGCTATAGTATATAGGATATATATAAGGGTAAGTAATATAATTAGATATTATTAATAAAATAGGCCTATATAAAATCTATAGTTTAGTATAATCTATACCTATTAAGAATTAATAGTTACTTTTCGGAAGAATCTATAGGTTATATAAGTAGGATAAATATATTCCTAAGCTAATTAAGGCCTAACTTATTAGTAGTCTATCCCTTTTTAGAAGTTATAAAGCGCTAATTACTAAATATAGCTAGCTTCTACTTAAATTACTATATTTAGACTTTTTCTCCTATAAAGATAATATAAGGTAGAAGAGAGGCACCTATAGCACTAATTACCTTAATAATTAAGATCTATATATATAATCTAGACTAATAGCAAAAAATAGACTTTTTTCTAGCCTAGCTAAGGACTAAACTACCTATACTATAGCTTTCTATAAGGCTATACTTATTTATATTATAGTGGTTCTTAGCTTTAATTAGCTAGATTAAGGGATAATTAAGCCGCTTAAAGTATATATTAATAGCCTTAGGCGTTATACTATTAGCCTAACTTTAATCTAATCTCTTTACCTATAAGGTGCTAATTTAAGGGTAGTATTAGATAAAGCAGCTAACCTAATTCTTACTTATTATATTATAATCGCCTTATATAGCTAAGAGCCTTAAGGCAAAGGCATAGACCTCCCTATAAGTTAGCGCTAAGCCTAATATATCTTAAGTTAGGACCTAATTAGCTAGTCGATTTTCTTAACTAATAGATAGTCTCTATTAAGGCTCTCTAGCTACCTTTATTGAGAGCCTACCTCTAATTTATTAAGATAATATAGTCTAGTTAATACCTTAGCGCTAGGTTACCTTATAAATTATATAGCCTTAGTTGACTACCTTATTAATTGCAGTAAGGAGCTATAATTAGTTAAAGTCTGGTATTATGGGGTATATTATATAAGAAAGAAGAATGATATACTGAGGGACTGAGATAGAGATAATAGCCGCTTAAATACCCTAAAGTGGTAAGGCGCTAACGCGGCTTAATCTAAACGAACCAATCAGAAGACCGGATTGGCTCCACTTGCTAGGGCGGCTCATTACTAGGGGTGGCTCATTACCCCCCGGCGCATCTTAATGAGAAAGGAAAGGGAGAGAGAGAGTGTGTGTAGTTAGGGAAGACGCCTTGGTACTAACAGAGCAGAGCCTTGTGGGTCACTATTCAGAGGAGATTATGATCTCCAGCTGTCAAAGAGCACCTCAGCCTGACTCAGTTGCGGCAGTTGCAAGAGGCAATCAAGCCAATGAGAAGAGTTCCTGGTTGGGTCGCAATTGACAATACTGATTGACGTTCAAGATGCTCAGTTTCCACAAAGATTGTGCTTGACCTGTATCGATTCCCGAAGTAGATCCCGCTGTTGCCAGGGCTAAACGTGGTACTGGAACTGAGGTCAAGAACTCTTCGCTGTGCCGCTTTCGCATTAATACCGACCTGGGAACCTAGGGCGTGTTGGAGCAGAACTGGGCTGAAGACGTAGACTACGTAATAGACCTCATGGGTTGCTACGCCTCTTGGTCCTCCTAGGCACGGTTGGTTAGTTTACAAGGTACTATCGTCCGAGATGAAACTAGCCGGCAAGTCTTGAACCCGGCAGATGCCTTCCTTGTTCGACACAGAAGCCTGCTAAGGATACGAAACTTTCCGTCTTGTCTTGAGTCAGTTGCAAAACCAAGATGCGCTGTGAATAGAAACCTGGTCGTGTTGAAATCAGGAAACGTTGAATGAGATCCGAGTACACGGGTGTGTAGCCCAACGGAAAAAGAGTTGATTCTAGTTAACTCGGGTTGGCAGAAAGCACGGATAGTGTGGGTTACATAGCGGAGCCAGGCAGCATAGCCGGGACGGGCAAATGTTGACCGAAGGTCCCAAGAAACCTCGTGGAAGAGGGTCCCGTCGATCAACTTCTCCATCGTCGATAGTGACGGGTGATTCCTTGGTCCCTTGGAAGTTGGGAGTGGGAAGTGGGTATCAATACAGCCGTCGGCATGCCCTCGTAAGGTATAGCTGCGAAGTTCTCTTGACCCTTAGTGCCGTTGAACCCTGACGACATGCCACCCAGGCAGGAATAGTCGCGATCTTGTGAGAGTTGAGCTGCGGGAGGGATCGAGGATTACGTGAGGAGCGGAGGGTGCTGCGGTAGCCATGGATTCATCGCATCCCTTGCCATGGGTGCCGAGGCCCGGTTAAGCGGTGTCGCTTTGAGAGAAGCCGACCGATTCCACATCAAGTTATCCCGTGAGGATGGATCTGCCATGCACTGCAGGGGAGGGGGCCTTGTGTCACATCCTCCATGAAGCATGAGCTATCAGGGCAGGGCAGCCTTGCAGGCGATCCAAGCGCGCCTGTGCATGCCCCGTCTCAGTCGACGTCTCAGTTGGCAGCCAGTAGGCCTGTTTATCCGGAGCTGTCATGACAAGTCAGGTACTCTGTAGTTACTTGAGTAACCCGCAAGAGTTGAAGTGTGCTTATAGTATCGCCATAGAGGAAACAAAAGGAGAGTGCGTGCGGTGTGATGAAAGACAGCCCGTAGGTACTGCGGAGAGCTGAGCACCATGATCGAGACTTCGGCGTAGTGGCACAGCAACAGCGAGGATTACTACGATACAGTATTCTGTAAGCATGAGCGTATAATGATTGACAAAGAGGCTCCTCACTCGAAGCTGCCGTTGCAGTGTCATCGTGAGTGGGAAACATGGGGTGATGTTCCCCGATGCTTGTGTCTTCATTGCCGCACTTGGGATGCCAAGGACTCAACGTCGCATCACAAACAGCAGGTAGGAGAAGATCTCAGGGGTACTGAGTCAAGGAGACTTGGGAGTCCTCGGCAATGGAATTGTAGCCATGTGGTCCATGCGCTGCGGGTGAAGAGACGATGCTGATGACGACGACGACATCATGGTGTTGATTGAGTAAGAGGAGGGATAATAATAATAATAACAATAACAATAATGACAATGATAATGATAATGATAATAGAACGGACTAAGCGACACCTGAAAAGCAACAGGGAAGGAGAGACACTCCAAACGAATGAAGCCACCGGACAAGGTGACCTCGATTGTGCCAAGGCAAAAAAGTTGGCCGACGGGGTTCACAACGAAACCCCGATAGACAAGGGTTCCATTGTAAGTCATAATCCATCCCAGCTATAGGTGTAGGCACTTGAACTCTTTCTCAGCACCTGTATCCGTACGCCCTACTCAGAACAAACACATACGTACAAGTAACTAATTACACGATTGTCAAACAGCCTTCATCCCAAACAAGACGCTTATCCGGGATATTACTAACTCCGGCAGTCAAAGAACCCCAACTCCCCACCTTCCAACCCCCGGCCACGGGCGTTTGGCCCTTCTGGCCAGCTGCGGTTTAGCGCCCGAGGGACGGCGTTTACAGGGGACCCCGAGAGGGCGTGTGACGTCTGGTTCCCGGCCATCGGAAGGAGTGCGACCCCACCTCAACGTAGAAGGTAGAAGCCTCTCCATCTTTTCTTTCCCCTCTGCCCCTCTCTATCCATCTCCTCATCCCACGGCCTTGGTCCTCGACAGGCATCACCCCGGAACCTCTCCCAAGCAGCCCTGCCCTCTAAGTTAACTAGTTAGTTAGTTACCTGCCCCCCTCCCTGCTTTTGGAAAGAGCGAGGAAAGGATATCCCCCGCTCACAGCACGAGACAAAAACGTGGCCTTGATGGGATGCTCCTTCGACAAACAGAGTCAAAGCAGCAATGGAAAAGGGCCGCCCGAGATTAAGCTCGTGCGCGTGACGTTTCCCTCCCACTTCCCGGGCTCACGTGACCCGAGGCTGATGATTCTACCTATCGTCAGTCTTCTGGGCGAAGCCGGCGGCAGCATGGACCCTGGCTGACGATTCACCGCTAACGCTCCTACGCCATGCTTTATGGGGCATCCTTTTCGTCGTCCTCTGACTTGCTAGTTTGCCTTGTCTCGTTCCGCCCGGTAGTTGTTGGCCGAACACTTGGGAACAATGATCTTCAACATCCAATCTCGTCAAACTGACAGCCCCTAGAGCCCCTTTCAGGTACCCGCGTAAAATAATACTACCTTGCTTTTCCCGAGATGCCTCTCTCGCCAAACTTGATCATCCATGATCCAGCCAGCCGATCATGCGAGCCCATGTCCCAGACAAAAGACGAAAAAAGAACACGAGGCGGGCGGAGAAACATCCCGAACAGGCCCCGATGACAACCCCAGGTTTACCCCTACTGCCTCTTTTCCTTTGAGAGAAATACCGGCCCTAAACTTCGTCATGCGTCCGAGGTCATTATAGCCATCGGCGATTAGCATAATAAACAACAGATATTATTGAACCATTGCATTTGATGCTCGTCTGACCAATCACACCGTCTCCCTGACAAACTTCTATTCACCCTGTCCCGGTTCGTCCGCTACCAAGACGTCATGTCCTCTTCTCGGCCGAATCCCAGTCTCGTTCGCCCTTTTGTATCTTCTTGCATCCTTCCATCATCTTCTCCCACGCCTAGTCTTCTCCAATTGGTCCACATACGAACGTGCTGACTTACAATCAATCTTACAATAAATCTCGGAAATGACCATATACTGCCTCCTCACGTTATATCTTGTGCACAGACGAGCTTGATTATGGAGCACATGAATCTTGAGATATCTTGGTATATTGTTCAACCCCACGGGCTCGCTAGCCAGCACTGGGCTCCTTGCCACCTCCCACGTAATCCGCTCGTATCAATATAAACGCCCTGTAAAATGCTTCGCTACATGCTCAAGCCAAGATCCAAGTTTGCGCCGTCTAAATGACCATGTCAGCCCCCAGAGCACTAACAAGCTCTGCCAAGCATATAAAAACAACAAAATAATCCAAGCTTCCAGTAATACAGTCCTTCGTCGCGAAGCGGGTCCAACTTTTCCCGCTCCTCTCCGTTTCCTTCCTTGTCCATAACGCCATGCTGATAAAAGCGTACAAACACAGGACAAGTTTGCCGTGATGTGTTTGCTGTATATGTTAATGTCGAAATCGTATCAAGTAGTGGTTATGCCAGCTGTCCTTTGTCCAACAGCATCTTGGGCCTCTCCACGCCTTTCCGTCCTGTCCCTTATCCGAGCACCACGCTCAACCTCGCATAACTGAGCCATTGAACTCGAAGCTGTGACAGCCCCGCTCGTGACGTTTCATGTTGCTGCGTACGCTGAACGCTTTACCGCACCCAGCATGTGGGCACTTGAACGGCTTCTCTCCAGTGTGCGAGTGGCTATGTATCCGGAGGCTGCTCGGTCGGCTAAAGGCCTTATTGCATGTCGGGCAGATGTATCGATCCTGACTTTGTGGGAAGGCTGCTGCACCTGTGGGGTTCAGGTAGTGATGATGCTGCCAAGGACCAGGCCCCGGAGGCGGTGGTGGTGCCGACATGCTCACGGGAGGAGGGTAGGCCTGGGGGAGCGGTCGCTGATAGTACGGGTTCAACTCCGGAGCTTGGTTCGCAGTTGGGGGATGCACTAGGGGGTGGTATGCACCCATTGGGGGCTGGTTGACGTAGGTCGTCGAGAAAGAGGACTGGGAATAGGATGCCGGGGCAGGGGGTGTTGCTCGAGGCATGGCGGCGGATGCTGGTTGGCGCTGAACATCAGGTTCTAGAGGCGGCGTTGTTTCATAATAATACGCCCTTGAAGCTGCCCCAGGATACGCTTGGCTGGAAGCTTTCCTGGGAGGAGAGTGAAAGCTTTCAAACGAGGTATCTGTGCTCATAGGTGGGGTGGGTGGTAGCCCACGATGCGTCGACTTTGCCCATTCTGATCGTGGCCGGCTTTGAGTTGGAGGAGCTGTAAAGATGTGAGCAGATGGTCTTTGCGGCCTTCTGTCAGCCACTAACCTTCGAAGCGAGGAGATTGTTGTCGGGAGGTAGGAGAAGCTTCGCTCGTAGGGGAACCGGCATCAGCCAAGCCCAGGAGATTCGAGATGGATGGTAACGAGCACTTGTAGTCTTCCATTGGGGGCGACGGAGGGTGTGTGTTATGGCGAGAGGTGCAGTGTGTATCGTGTTCAGGTGAGTAGTGACCAGACATGAATGAAGATGTTGCCGTATGCATTTGTAGAGTATAGACTATTCACAGTATTTCCAGGTGGATGCGGATTTCGGTGAGATGTGACCGGGCAGGCTATTAAGAAACAAGAACAAGAGGCAGTGTTGACAACTGGCCACTTGTATTAGTGCCGAAGGAGATATGGCCGGATGACGGATTAAGAAGAGCGTGAATGATTATCCAAGTTCATGGGTTGAAGAGAAGAGTTCACCAAATGCTGATGCTAGCGGGGAGGTAGTCGGGGGCCTGGCAACTTAAGTAAGTCTGAGGAGCGGGAAAGGAACCTGTCAAAGGGTGGAGGAGACCCGTCTATCAGAGATCTGAAAACCGTCGACGCTTTGCTGCACCCACGCCCCCTCCAAAAGGCCCTTCCAAGCGCAGCTGTCACAAACTTGGGAGTGGGCCCTACCGGCCGGTGCGCCAGAATCTGGGATCCAAGGGCATCGCTGGCACAGGGTTCGAGAGTAAACGATGGGCAAGGGAAGGGGTCGGTGACACTGACGGCAGGCTCCCTGGGGCTGCTCAATGGGCCTAGCCTTAGGTGCAAGTATCCAGCATCTGTCCCGGCACTCATGTCTCCACCGTTGAAGCACATGCTGTCATGACTCTCGTGGTGATCTTAAGCAGGGGAGGGGGCAGTCCTTCAGGGGCGTGAGAAACCCAGGGTGCGGTTGTCTGGCATCCTGGGTTCTGCTGGGTGTGGGTGAGATCCGGGAGTGTGCGCCAAAATGCTTCGCCATGCACCAGGATGCTCATGGATCACCCCCGTGGTCAAACGGTCGATAGGCTGGTTGACAGGTAAATCGCACCCATCCCTGTTCCTTGCCCCGTGTCCATGGTACTGATTAACCATCGGCCTAATCGAGCATATCGTTGAATGTTGTGCGAGTCTGTCCCAGTTCATCCAACTAGTGGCCTTCCTGTACGCGGAACGACCTAGGCCCTAGTCAAGCAGAACACAGCTTCCGGCGCCGGGGGAGACTCTTGTCCGGCCGAGATAGCCAGGGCAGACAGAGGTGTTCATCTAACTCTCGGCCAAGGGTGTCATCCCGGCCGCCGCACTGCATCGATTCCCGGACCACTACTTCCCCTTTTGGTGCCAGTGCCGTCCCGAGTGGTTTACCCCCGCCCTGGTTCACCCTGGTGTTGATTCTGTGGCTTCTGCGTAGAAGTCCCAGAGCTTCTACTACATACCCCAGAGGTAGTTTGGCGTCTTCTCTTGAATCGCAGGCGACCATCTTCTGGCCATGATTGACTCGAAACCATTGTTTGGTACGCACAGCACCTACCAGTGTCTTGTCTTGTTACACGGATGAACAAGCATTCTTCGTGCCGACCGGCATCTAACAACTGATGTCTGAGATTTGACGGAGAGCCCTGTCTCTGGTCCGGCACGCGAGATTGAGCCATGTCCTGATCTGCGACTCTGGCGAGCACTTCACAACGTGCCTCAACCCCTTGATGTCCTCTGGTCTGGATAAACACTCGACTTGCAACTGGGCAACGGCCCAACCACATACAGTGTTTGTGTGGTCGCCTGTCCGCCGCAAAGTATATGGGACGGCATGGCTTCCTGCATCGACCTTGACCAAGCTCTAATGAGCCTAGAATCTGTAAAGTTCAGTGCCATTGTGCCCGTCGGTTGACGTTGTCTTGCGCTGGTTCCATCGCGTTTAGTTACGATTCTCCAGTCTAGCGGACCAGCGCAACATGTGTGTGTCGGCACTGCGTACTGACTGCGCTTGGGCAACAGCAAGGGACTGTCATCTTGGTCCCCAGCCTCAGGACTTTGTCTTCTGTCGTCACCAGCAGCAAAGCAGGCTAATTTAGATGATCGTCGCTCTAGCGGGCGCCTCCCCTTCCTCGCTTACACTGGTGGGATTCCTGGTGCGGGTCAAGGAGGCGGGCGTGCAGTGATCGGCCTACTTTTCCCATGAGGGAGGGTACAGAGGAACGAGGCCAACCTTTTAGAGTCTGCTGTCCTTCAACCTTGGCGGTCCCTGGCAAGAATCGAGATGCTCGAGTCTCAAAGTAAATAGTACTATGTTCTTTGGTTGGCGCGAGTCGGAGAAGAAAACTGTAACTCGAGCCCATGGTCTGGTCGACAGCCCATCGGTCTGCTTTAATCGGCAACATCAACATGCCGGTCCGATAAGAAGGTAGCTCTTAAAGACGAATACGTGTAACATATGTGTCCAAAGCTTAGCGAAGGTGCGGTTCCGACCAAGCCCAGAAATTCGTCACAGTTTGCGTGTGTTGAACCTTAAGCGACAACATGTGCGAAATCCCTTGCTTTGCTTTTGATCTTTCGTCTTGAACGCGCTGTCGTCAGCCACGTCCGCTAGCTAGCACAAGTCAGCGCCAAGAGTATCCGGTGTATGCCATTATGTGCGGAATTCTGGTCACTTCTGTTGCGCTTCTAAGGTGTAAGCATGGGTATTTACGAGCATCGGCAGTTGATGGCGTTTTCAACTTGAGAGCTTGGAAGTATGGTTTGAATTACGGAGTAGAATCAACACCATTATCTTTTCTTAATGCTATCCCTGGTCAACATAAAGCACCGAGTAATTTAGCATCTGTCATCCAGCGGAGGGGTGTACGTACTGCAAAAAGACAAGCTCGAGTGATGTGCGCGATATGCATGACAAAGTTGCGATGCATGCTGTTACATGATTGATCTTCGTTCCCTATTCATTAATCTCATGTCAACCGCGGCACCCTGGCTGGATTAGCCGTTCTCGGCCTCTAGTGTCCCTTGACTGCAACCCAACCCAGCAACCTGGGTAAGTCTTCTGCCATTTCGGGATACGCCCAGACGTTCCCGTTAGAGGTCGCCGGGCTGATGAAACAGTCATCTTTCGGAGCCTCCTCCGACTGCCTACCGCCCTGCCGTACGTCACTGCTGGGCGTTGGTAGTCTCGGACCTTTCTCGACATCCGGATGCATTATAGCAACAGCATTCTTGAGCACCTTAACGGCAGCCCTGAGGCACAGCCGGCCAGGCCGTCGGTGTCATGAGTGGGATGCCTGCAATGCTGATCGGCGGGGTAGACGCCCGTATCGGCATTGTGATGTGGATCACTGAGCGAATGAGTTGTTGAAATGCTGGCTAAAGGAGCTTAGCAATTGCGTGTTTCACGAAGCTTCCTCCCTTGCTAATACTCACAGTATTAGTATTAGGACTGACTCAGTCAGTTTTACTCCGCAGAGACCCTCGGAAACATTTGTTGTTTGCATGGTAATGTTTTCCCTGACAGACATTTGGATTGATTGATCATGGTGGCCTAGTTCACGCAATTGTGACTTGCTTGTAAGCTATTGGTGTCTGAGACAGGACCGTCACTAGGCCAAGAGACTTACGTAGCGGGCGGTGGTAGATTCGAGTGCCCAACGCTGGCGTCTAGGCTTTTCTTGAATCGAAACATGACGTTGATTGACGAAAAACCCTCTGCTGATCTCCCACTAGGAAGTCAGAACGACTGCCGAATATCTGGGAAGGGTTCTGGGATCGTCCCGAATAAGCAAAGGACAATAATTACGTACGTGTTCGCTGTGAGCCACGGCCATGTTTAGGAAGCGTCGCAGCTGTAGATCGAAGACGCCATCTCTCCACATCCTGATCGCAACCCTTTGGGCTTGGGTACCAGCCAAACGGCAAAGTCAGCGGGATGATGATGGTTGAGAAAGAAGGGACAGGATATAACGCTTTAATTGGTTAGGAAAGGTCATCTCGAAGTGCCGGGATCAATTGCAGAACTGGTCGGTGGGAGAAACAAGGTTGAGGCTTGAAGATAATCTGTCGATCTATCTAGCCTCCTGCACGGTCTAGCAAATGCCAAGTGCTCTTCAACGTTGGCCGAGGAAAGTCAGAACGTTATAGTAGAGCGAAACCGGGACCGAAAGCGACTGCGTGCAATGTCCTCTTGAGTTGTGCGGACTGATTGTCCTAAATACGCCTTTAGTATTAATTATCTTGCCACTGTCAAAGAAGGCGCCGGTGAATGAAATCAAGACCTACGTGGGCCATTTGGGGTCGATGTCATGGAAAAAAGAGACGCCTAAGAGCCGCCAACCAGATTTAATCAGTCCTGCCTTCCTTCCTACTGTAACTGCAGCCCATACTTTTAGGAAGGTGCACCGTGGATTCAATGATGGGAATGCATGCGACTTGTCCTTTCCCATCATGATGACCACCGGAAAGGGAAGCGTGCATGTGAGCCTCCACTTCCTAGTACATTGGCCTGTGGAGGTGTGACAGCCAATGAAATGAATTGACCCCAACAGTCAGCAACTCCCACACCCGACCCCAAACCCCTTACCACCTACCCCTGGGATCTGGATTTTCCCGGGCATTAGGCGAGCACCTTCCCTGTAAATTCCCCTGAGATAACTAGAGTTTAGACCCGGCACCTGCCTCGGTTCAGTTTCGCGGACGAAATTAGTCAGACGGCTAATGCTTGTTGGATTGAAGGAGGTGACGAACGGAAGCATGATATCGCCAGAATAACATCGTCAGCTTTCGCACGGCTGAATCCTTTCAATGACCATCCACGCAGCAGAAAAGAACATACAGCATCGCGATATGGCCCCTAATGCGGCTGCCCCGGCAGTCTTTTCGGAATTACGGGACGGGATGGAGCGACACGGACCCCGAGAGGGTGTCGAAAGTTGAGGTTTCTATGTTACTCCCTGGATGGCTTCATACCAGTCTTTTGCTCTAACTCTAGGTTCACCGATGTCTTAACCTCATCTCGTCTCGGCGCAGGTTGTCTTTTTCTATGTCTGCTTACCATAAATAGATTGTGTTTCGCTATTTCACACACTAAGCGTCAGTTGCCAGATGCTACCAAATAGTACGCGCGCCGCAGCCGCCGCCATCTTGGGCCATTTATCGATTCCATCATTGCATCGTGAACAGTCATAAAACGATGGTCGCAGGTCAGCAGCCTGCCTAAAACATCACCGAGATGCACAGGGCCGACTGGGATGAACCGTGGATCTACATCAACCACGTCGATAAAAAAAAACCTCCGAGCTATTGGTCAGCACCCGTGCCCCAGAAGATCAACCAAGCCTGACGATGGATCCGAGAAGCCAAGGCGTCTCGCTTAGGGCCCAGGAGACCAACGGCCCACGAGGATTTCCTGTGATCTTCACAGTCCGCGGCGATCAACAGGGGCTACCCCTACTGTTCTCTGGCGTCGGCCACGCGAGATGTGGATTAGACTTGATTCGGGAACCACACACCCCCCTTCGCCCTACCTCTCCACTCGTCATGATGGCCTGATTTTAATCTCTTGCTTCGTTGCTAAACTCGAGTGTGGGAGTTCCGTCTTTGGTGTTGGACTGGGCCACCCTTAGCTTTGCCCGATGAGCGCGGGCGCGACCCTGGGGTTTGAGGCTTGTTAAGGCTTGTGAGCAATGAGGCTTCGGTAGGGCTTTTGGCTGGCTGCGCTAGATATTGGCCGAGGTTGATGATATGGTCCGACAAGGCGAGACTCGTTCCGCCATCTCCGGCGCTGCATACAGGATCGTGTCCGGCTTCATCCACTTGTTCACTTTGCTAACTCCTTTCACACCAATGTCCCAGTGCGAGAGTTGTTCATTACTTATCGGCGGCTTCTTCCGCTCCGTACTTCTATTCACGGCCTGTCATTAACCAGCTTGCGCTCCCTTCCCCGAGAGCCTGGCGCCCCGAGAACCCACAGACCGTTGTCACGACCCCACTACGACGACCAGATTGCCTCTTTTGGCATCTGGTCCGTGTCACGGAAGCTTGATCGACCTCATCCCATGTTACTGTATGTACAGTATTCGTACAGCAGAACGTAAGCAAATCTTCCAGGGACTCAACAACCGGAACTTCCCGTCGTGTCCCTCTTCTTCATCTCGTCACTTTACCAAATCAGTTCATCGATCGTCAAAACTTCAGATCCCAAACCCAGCTTACCAACTCCGGATCCGACAAGGCCATGTCCCTTGCTCTTAGAGCACAAGGATGGGTGCCGCGGCAAGTCCTCCTGCGGTCAAGTCCAGGGCTCGTTTTGACTTCAACGGTGTCATGTCAAACCCAGCATTGACTCAACAAGGGACATTGCATTAGGCTCTTCTTGATCCGCCGCTTCGAGAATGGCTGTGCTCGAGCCGCCCCAGTTGTTGTCCTCCAACATCGGGCCGTCCACTTCACAGCGGGTGTGTAACGTGCTACAGCATGCATGATCCCCTTTGCAGGAAGATAGCTCCAAGGGTGTACTCCGTACACGATATGGAAATGGATTTGGAAAGCTAGCAGTGCGCCGCCATCTGTCACGTTAAGAACTTCACGTTGCTTGATGGCCAGTTTTCGGCGCGGTGCTCTTGCGACCTTAGGCAAGAACATCGACCTTGTTGGCTCCAGAGTGATCGCGCGTTGTCTTTACTACTCCCAGCAGTTGCAACTAAGCTGTTGCCTGCGCGTGCGCTTACAAGAGTTCCCGGGGATCTTTATCAGGGGATGACAGGTGGAGGATCTGCGGGCAACCTGGGCAAATCGCCAGGCCTCTGGCTTGTTCCCCGAGCAGAAAATGTCACCCTGGTTATGCTGAGGGTTGTTGGAACAAGTCATGTGTCGGCTGTCTTGACTTGAGCCTTGACGGCTAAATAGGAACTCGGCCCGAGCCCTGAGTAGAGGCGCTGATCAAATGGGAATGCAGGTTTTGTCTGACATGGAGTAACCCCCCGCGAACATGCACACTTGATCACCTAGGCGGGAGGGCACCAAATTGTCGATGATCGGTGCGAGCTCGGTGTGCCCTGGTGACAGAGAAGACGTTGGCTACGTTGAGTTACCAGGTCAGTTGGGAAGAAGGTAAGGGGCCCATCGAGATTTGACGACTGTCACATTTCAGAAAACCTCCTTGCTGTCACTAAATTCTTTCAGGAGTCACATTTAAAGCCCGCGAGACACTCAGAGACCCCTGTCGGGGATATCTTTATGATGTCGCCTCCAACTGCAGCACCAAAGTCCTTGATAGTTGGTTGGCAACAGGCTCGAAGCAAACCAAAAACTATCACCCACCAGACCTTTCCAATCCTGAGCAGCTCGCTCAGAGGGAACTCAGAAGCCGCCCCCCCAGATTTCTAAGCGGTTTCTAATCAGACTTACCCGTCACTAGGGGTCTCCGATGTAACGCTCTCAACCCTGCATACTACGTACCAGACCTAATGCTGCAGCCAACGATGTCATGTCCGTTGTGTCGGAGAGCCTACGGAGTACGGATACAATCAGTGGTATTAGGACGTTTGATTCTCGCGCACAAGTGCCAATACTCTGCGGTTGAAGAGGCAACCCATCCAAGGTGTGTAAGCCATGTATGACTGTCAAGAGGTCTGAGGATTCGGATTCGGACTATCACAATTGCAGCAGCGCCATGTCTATAACTTCCAAGGCGCCAACTCGGCAAGGGAGAGCGGTATTGGCTTGTGATGATTGCCACGGTCCGTCGACGGGTCCCTGCCGGGACCGTTGAATAGCCTCCCTTGCGTTGGTGCCAAGATATTCTCCATGTGGCTTGCCACACTCTCTGTGACAATCACACAAGACAACAATGGCGAAAAGCGTGGGATTGAGACAATCAATTCGCATTTGCAAAGTCGATGCCAGCCACCTCATGGCAGGGTGTGCAAAAGGCTGGCGTGCACGAAGGAATGATGATTCTGAGAGGAATGTGGCGCTGGGTCGTGTAAATAAAGGGTAACTTGTGTTATTGCTTTTTATGTGCACCTACTGTAGCGGCGACAACTACTCCGTACTAACTACTGCTCAGGATTCTCGATTGATCATTCCTCGAACCGACAACGCCTTTGCTTGAGAGACAGGTAATGAGAAAAGAAGCCACGAGTCTCATCCTGACATCACCCCGTTGGAGAATTATAGACGTTTTAGTTGAGACAGCCAAGCAACGGTCGGCTTCGCTACAAGCGCCGTGTGTTTCCTCTTCATCAATGTCTCTCCCTGTCGTATCGACCACCTCACATTGCTTTTCTCCCCCGACCCTCAAGGCAGACGCGCAGAGAAAAGAGAAACACCACGAGCGAAGGGGGACGTTTTCTTAGTTCTCGTCCAAGACAAGATCCGCAAACCCGCCCTGCGGTTAAAGCGCCACCCCACACCACACACGCACACACACATGCACGCACATACACACACATTTGCTTTTTGCCGCGCCCCGGGAAAGTTGGCGGGCAGCGGCACGCATTGGCCCTGGGGGTCGGGCCTTGTCCCTTTCCCCTCCCGAATGCCGTTTGCCGGCGCGTGGTGTTGTGCTGCAGGTCTCAGACATCACATGGACGAGTGATGGCCGAGGGAGAGGGGTGGGCTTGTGATGGAGATTCGAGGCGGGGAGGCTGTTCCTCCAGACTATCGTTGTAGATCAAAGTGATGTGTAGTTTTGCGGCTATATTCGAGACTTTCTTATTATTGCACTAATCACGAGGCTGCATGTAAGCAAGGAGCTCCCTCTCGAGGAAGGGAACATAGTCAAGACCAAGTGTATGATGGAGTTATGATTCAGGTCGACCTGGATCATTGATGCATGATCTAGAGACAATAGCCAACACTCCACGTTCCTCCGCCGTTTCACGTGGATTCAGGCTCGTGGCAAGCGTGGGTTGAGAGACAAACTTGACCAAGACGCTTAACTCGGCAACTCACGCGCTATCGATTTGATCTATCTCTGGAGCAACTATTCACAAGTCTCTTGTGTACTGGAAGGTTCGATCGAGAAATGTTGATGAAACACGCAAGACTACTAGCTTGCTAACTCTTTCGCTGACGAGAGTTACATGCTTTCCCAAGACGAGTCTCTAACCTGCCAACCACCTCCCAGGTTCAATTTCCGCCGTGTCTCGAGCGTTCCCCGAGCCCTCACCCGTCGCATCGTCATTCCTGTTCTCGCGACGAGAGTTGTGGGCAGATGCTGGAGTTATTTGTCTCCAGTTCGAGGGCCCGTCGCAGCTTGGAGCGTAGCCCACCCCTAGGGGAAGTTCTTCGCCGCTGTCGGCGGATTGCGTAGACGCATTAGTAAGAGTAGGGGTGGTTGCTTTGCTGTCGTTGCTGTTATGAATCGAGGGCTCACCCCCCGACAGTCTCGATTCCATAGTTCCCAGCGCTGCGATATGATGAGGCAGTCCCTGGGGAACTGGGGAAATGATTGCCGAATGAAAGACAATGGACTCTGGCTCTGGCACAGGGCCTAGCTCTTCTCGCATACCTTGAATCATCAACCGCGCAGGAACCAGCGGTATCCCGGGTGTTGGAACGCGCTCACTTACAGCTCGAGGGGGAGTCAGCAACTGCGTATCGTTGTGGTCAAGGATGTCCTTCTCCCGACAACTCCTCCGGGCGTGGGAGCCACATTTACGGCATTGTTTGCCACCAAACTCTAGAGGAACGTTCATACCAGCGGCCTGGCGTTGGTTTATCTTTTTTCGTAGTCGTGTCTTGCCTATTTTCCTGAGGGGCCACCTCAAGTGAGAACCCCCTGATGCAAGACTTCGTCGCCCATTCACACATGGCCAGCAGAAGCACAGATTGTAGTCTTCGCTAAAGACATGTTGATAAAGCCTGCAAGTGAGTTCATCCAGGCTTTCGTCAGGATCTAGACGGCTTGGAATGTGTTCCAAGAAGCCCCCACGATTCGCAGTACAGAAACAACGGTACTCCCGAGGGGAGAGCATGTGTGTCCTCCAGACTAAGTCGATGTCGACGTCAGGAACGCAGTCCAGTGACTGTTGGTTCACGAATGGCTCCATCCGGTGGAGGCTAGTCGTGAATTGAGACAGTGACATGAACTTGCGGTACCTCTCGATGGCGGGCTCAAATTGTCGCTCATTGCCCTCCTGGGGAGCATACATTTGGTGCCAAGAATATCGCACAACCTTTTCGGCGAACTGAAGCTGACGTTCGACGGCATCGTGAAAGTTGTAGCTGAACTCGACACGGGCTCTCCGGATGGTGATGGCCAATGTCGTTTGCTCTTCGCGGAACATGCGTCTCAAGCGCTCTGTTCCCTCGTCGGGTTGGGAAGAACCAAGGAATGTAATCAAGAGGTCCATAAGGGCACGGAGATCTGGGCTTCTGAAGACCCTGTTGATAACCTCCATGGAACTATACGGCGGCCTGTACTTGCCCGGGACATCGTCCTCAAGGGCGCTGAGCTATAGGTGGGTTAGAATCCATGAATGAATGCATTTCAGCAGAAATGCTAAACTCACCAAGGCATCCCAGTTCCATTGACCAAAGTCGATTCCGGTCTTATCGGTAAATAAATCCCACTCAGAGGGGTTTTGAAGAAAAGCATGCCATACGAGAAGAACATCCACAGGGGGGACCACGGCGTCGAGACCGAACCGCAACTCAGATGAGCCTTCGAACCAACGTATCATCCGATCAACGGCCATATTGACGTAAAACCTCCAAGCCGCTTCGGGAACTAATCCGTTTTGGATAGCCCAGATCTCAACGTCCTGCTTGATGAGAGAGAGTTGCTCGAGTAGGTGACAATGAATGAGACACTCGCGTTCTGTCACCGATACGAGCTTGATTGTGGCTGCAGAGTCCATTAACCTGTCCAACTGAGTCGATAGTTCATCTTGTCTATGCGATCTGGACCGAAACAAGTGTCTAAGAATACTTGGAAACAGGTCAGTGAAGTCTTTGGCGGTGCTGTCCAACTTACTTAAGAGGCATGATGAGTACTGGATAGCTGATTATTCGTGATTAAAATTATGGGTTGGAAGCTGACGGAAACCGTCCAAGTCTGCCAGAGGCTCTGTATATGGAACAGAGAAGACATGGATAAATGCAAATGCAACGCTGGATGATGATATGAATGAACGTCGATGGAGAAGAATGTTAAGGTCAGATATAGAAGTAAGGTTGTATTAAGATGAAGGTGCAAAGGCGAAACCTCGACACACGGCAGACGAAAAAGAAGGCAGGTAGGGGGACAGACATGCCCTTTATATACACAGAAAGAGCTCCTCACTTTGCCAGTTTCTTTGTCGTGTTTATCTTTCTGGATGAAGACACTTCACCGTGTCTCCCCGGCGACGACGCGAAGAGGCCTTTCGAGGGCGACTTGATGAAAAGACGCAACACGCAGAGAAGAGCCGAATGACTTGAAGTGTTTGAACTCTACACGACAATGCTTGAGCGAGAGTTCCGGCCCTCGCTATAGGTAACAGAGAGGGGACATATGCATGCGGATGTATAGGATGTACAGGCGAAGATGTTGTCTATGCATTGATAGGCTATGATAGATAGCTATTCAACGTTAGAGAAGTCTTATAATAAGCATGGACACAATATCAAGACCCCCCCTATGTAAGTCAAATGGAGGGATGGAGTCCAAGCTAGTAGACTAGCCGTATCTTCCATCACCAGTAGAGAGGCGGACGTAGTCGTATTGTTGCTATGTCTCGGACAAATAACAAATTATAGGACCGGCAAAACTTAGAAAGAAGGCCATGTTGTCCCAGCGATCTTCTATACTTGTCTTTCCCCCCTCCTTCTTCAGGTTGCTCCAGCTGATCGTGAACTCGGCCAGTGAAAAGGGAAGCTTTGGTGGCGGTGCTGACTGACTACCTTTGAGACTGCATCTCGGGAGTAATTGAAGTGTCCCAAAATGGAAGACTCTGTACAAAGCCGACGTCTAAGGATCGATGCATGCAAAAAGCTTGTAAGGGAGCACGTGGCTCTCCAGGCGGGAACAGAGTGAGTATTGGACCGCGTCGTGGAGCTTTAGACGTGACGCGATGAAGAGCATCAAGAGATAAACGAGGTTTCATGGAAGATTCGAGATTAAAATGAAAATCTTAAAGTATTCTTGTGGCTGATACAATGATGAAGCCAACATTGATATATCGTGGCAATAAGAGTCGGCGTCAGCAATACACATATATAGCGGTATTCCCAAATACCCCAATGTATTATCTTGGGATACAGACTTGTGTGTGGTCTTGGATGAGCTGTTTGTACTTGCAAATCATGATTTCTCATCTCCAAGGTGCAGATCCATCGCACCAGGAGGCCACGGCGCGGATATCAAACAGCATCCCCCAATTGCCCAACCTGCAGATTATCTAGAGGGAGGCTTAGCCGCTCATATAGACAGTAAACAATGCTGCAAGTAATCAGTCCAGGGGAATTGTGGGAAGGAGATGGGCTATAACTTCATGAGCGGTTCTAAGTCTGCTATGGGTCGTTGAGTACTCCCTCAACCACTTCTTCTTTTCCCACGGCTGACGAGCGCCGACAGCCTGTGACTAGGTCCGATACGTTTAGGTTGCCATGGAGATTAAATGTGTCATGCAGATAAGGCCGACTATTTTAATGTTGTTTTATCTGCCGGCAAATCTTTTGTAGTACACTGGCCTTGAGTCTTACTAGTTAGGTGAGCGACTCGGCTCATTTTGAGCTACTAACTAACATAGATGGTTGACTGCCCACCGAGAACCAGACAAGGATCTTATCTAACTATTTGACGAAGAGTATGAAAATTGGGAGCCAATCGAAATAGATTCTGACAATATTGTTACGCGAAGCCTTAGCAATTTTCGAGTTCCAGCCGTGACTTGGCTTCCTTACTCATATCGCGTATATCCAATACTTCAGCTTGTATTACAATATTCTTTTCTTATCACCATCTCACACATTAAGATGATGCTTGAAAGTTATTGCCCACTCGTCTTTTGCACAGGTGTCTGTTGACAGCGGCTTTTCTCGGACTTAAGGTGAACGATAGCATACTCAGCATGGGGCATCCTAACAACACGTACATTACTACGAGATTCAAGTAGAAATACCCCTAGAGTGAGAAATAATTGACCAGATAGACATATGTAGTGCGCCTCAAGTATGGAGCCGTCAGATGCTTCAGTTATTTCACCAGCCAAGAAAGATTCGTGTATAGGAAGCCATGCACCTGGTGATTTCGTTGACGCTGGCTGTTGTCATTGACGGACGTAGTAAGTGATAACACTTATTATCTGATAGCTTTTCTACTACATGGCTATCAAAGCCTATTGGCTGTGAATGAGTATTTGCTTTTATCAACCGTGACCCCTTGCGGAGAGGCGTCTCAGGATCATAGCCTCGAGTCGATGTCTCAACCTCATCCCATACCATCACGGCTCGCCACGACTGAATCACAATTTTCTACATGCATCTATCTGCATCTATCTGCCCGCAATATCCGGGTTCGGCGTCCTTCGCCTCAGAAGTTTGAGAAGTCTTCCGCTCTCCACCTCCTTGTTGCCTCGCAGGCGTCCTTCATGCGACAGTGACCACCATGCAACCTCAACCAAGCGTCTAGACGGGTAGATTAGGGTCATGATGTGTGCCCCTACACGTATAGATAGGGCCTCAGGCCTCAACCACGCGCATATGTCAACTTGTGTGCTGTGACATGGGCTAGTGGAGCGACTATTCGCTAGGAGATGAACTTTTGTTTAAGGCAACAGTTGCCTTGCGATTTGATTGGGCGATGCCTTGAGATAGGTGCATTAATGTGCATGCAGCTGAACATATTATCGAGTTAGAGGATGCGGCTCTGTATATCGATGCCAGGATAAAAGCCTCACTATGATGATGATGCAAACAGCACACCTACGTACGATATCTACCCGCTGTCGTGAGATGTCTCGAGTTTGCTTTTGACAAGAGGCAATCAAGCGCAGCCCGAGGATCCTTGACGACCAAGGGCCACATGTCGCACCCCGCGGTAATACGACAATATTGACTGGACACCAAGCATCAGCCATCACCTCACCGCAGGCTGGTGCACCGGAGACCTCGCCAAGAGACACAGCTTGATTGGCGGCGGCTTACTCCTGGTCTCTAAGCCAACTCGGCTGATGACTATCGTGCGCCATGAGGTATTAGGTATGTGGTGAAGAGAGGTCAGACTCGGACTGTACGTACTTGGCTTTCTTCGAGAATTGCGGGCAGATCCGTCTCCCGCACGTCGCACAATGAATGGAGAGACCTAATTAGGCTACATACATGAACCATGAACCATGCAAATCCACCTTGAGGCCCGGGTGATCCCACGAGTCCCCTGTGAGAGCCAGCAGAGCCGCAAGCGAACCATTCGCAAGGCGACCGATCGTCATGTACTATCTGAGGCTAACGTCATGGATACTTGATGATAGTGAGCAGATAACCACGCGAAGCGACCAAATAGTTGGTTAGATAGCTGCTTCGGTTCAACTTCCCAAGGCTGCCGCACAAATGCTTGACCGAGCCTAGGGCGGGGTGAGGCTGTTGATATTACTAGCATGGGTTCCATACTGTATTGTGTACCCCCTGGCTCTGGCCAAGCTCCCGCCCAACTTCTCTGCAGGGAAACCACAATTCACAGAAGATCCGCGCAGCAACATGAGTGCATGTACGGAGTAGAGCATCACACGGAAACATCTGTAGCAGGCCTCACCGTGACGCAGTGGTAAAACAGCATCTCGGTGAGGATCAGCGAGTAGCATGGGGCTGAATCCCTTCAGCCTAAGGTAAGCCTCGGTAACAGGCTCCGTCAAGAATAGCCGTGCTCTCGGTCCCACGAACCAGAGCCCCGGGAGAGCGCTCGGGTCAAGGGACGACCAGCCCTTGCTGAAGACTCTGGAGTTGCACATGTCTTGATGACCCATTGTACTCCATACACTCTGTCAGCATGAGACTCGAAAAAGGTGACCCCAAAAGATCACAGGCCGTCCGTTAATGACTGGTATACATGCAACCATCGCCAAATATGCCGCTGCCTTGTGCCCAGGACATGGCGTGGGATGATGCTTATACGGTTGCATTTCCATGACGATAAACGCCTTCATTCGGGCTTCACAGCCCCAAAAGGACGTAATCGGAAACTCGTCACATGCACGAAATGCGCTGCATTTAGATGAAGCGGAGCGGCTGAGCAATTGCCTTTTTCTTCCAACCTATCCTGAGGGTGTCTCAATGTTTGGGGCTTTCTGAACGAGGCAACCAGACTGACGCGAGATTAGGCAGCTCCGAGGTCTCACGCCCCTCGCCATCGCGAGCCAGAATTAAGCCCGAAGTACGAACTCAATAGTAGCGTCATGTTATTCTTCTACCCAGAGGTGGAGCTTGTAAGCCCAAGATGGAGACTCCAGGCATGTTCAACGCGAGGCAGAGGCGAGGCAACCAGTGGGTCTTTTACCGACATGTGAAATTGCTAACGTTACTAGGAGAAAAGGAAAGCTTCTATAAGCATTCGAGAAGAGCTATATCAGTGCAGTTCATATCGTTGGACGGCTGAGATACAGACGACGACATGTAGACACGAGCCCATGCAAGTCGGAACCTGACCCGAATCCCCGAGAACTCCAGCACCATCTGTTTCCCTCTGACCAGGCTGTTTTGCAATTGGGTATCTACCATTTTCGTGACATCAAGACCTTTGTTCGTTTCTTGCACCATGCAAGAGTCTTGTCAGGAAATCATGCCACTAAGCTACCTCGGTCTCGGGTTCCGGGATAGGATGTGCGCTGTGTATCGTGAAATGCCAACTTATTCCCCGTTGAGCTCTAGAAGTAACTAGACACAGTTACGTTGGACTCGTAATATCTTCACTGCCCAGATGCCTTCGATTGAGTTTGTAAATGTTGCTGTTGCTTGGTCTGTTGCTGGCACAAGACGAAACCAAGGGCTGATTCCTCAATCTTGCATTAAGAGTAATTAGTCACAGGCATTAACAGTTCATGGGACAAGTTTGTTGACCTCTGTCTAATACCTCGTAGAAGTGGCATACTGGCTGTCGCAGAGACTATAATTAGTATTAGTGTCAATGACAGTGGTATCCAAGGCATGCTGATGCAAATCGTTGAAAACTCTTTAGTGGACAACTCTTGAACCTCGATCGATTTCAGAAGCGCTCCTTTGTCGACTCCTCCTCCTTTCATCCTAGTTTGTATTTGGAGCTGGCTTCCAGAAATTAGACGAACTGCCCTGTGGTTATTTCCTAACCAAGCGTATCTTCGCCTACCGCACTTACCAGCGGTGTAAGTTGCTCGATGAGAGCCGCCAAGGACCGTCTCACCGTAGTTTAACTACAAGCCACTTCGAAAATGTGATTACTCTGGAGATATAATTAGATCAACTTCACACATCGGGCCGCTGTAAACGTGCCCAACATAACTACCAGGGATAAGCCGCCTAGGCCAAGGCCCGAAGGCAGTGTCGATGGACTCCCAGCCGCGATCGACCGCCAAGATACTGTACGTGTAAACGCACCTCCCGCTGTAGTCCGTAGCAAAAGAAAGCTCTGCATATACAAAACAAGCATGAGACGCGCAATGCAACGTGGCTCGTTTCAGCTCCCACTGCCACACAGCCACAGCGAACCCCGCGCAATCATGCCATTCCCCTGCTGCGCCAACGAGCGCTCGACATGCAACACGAAACCCTACCTCCCCAAACCCATTTTACGTCGCGAGAAAATCAAACAACTTTCAAGTGCGTTATCCCTCTCCAGCGAGGATTTGTTGCCTGAACCGGACTATGGGGACTTCCTCAAGGGGGTTGGAAAAGGTCGCAGCAAACGCAGCCTGATCCTCTGTCCTCCAATGAGAAGCTCGTGTCGATCCCGGCGATCTGGTTGACCTTTATGCAGGGTCCAGATGCGGTGGGTCTGGTCCCACTCTTTCTGCTCCCGTCTCAGCTTCTGCCACACCAGAGAAGCCAGTTCCAGAGTACGTAGTGACTTGTGGTTTAGATGGATTCAGCGGGACTAATTCAACATCTCTCGATGTCAGAGTGGTATATGAGATAGTACTCCGTATATACTTCGAGTAAGCTTTATATCTTTCGCTCGGTGTCTGCTCGCGCTCTCCGGGACAATACGGTGGTGGACACGCTCGTTCAAGCAGAGCTGAGCGGACCAGAGAGCTCACCAGTGGCTACGGTAATTAATACAGCAACATGCTCAGTAAACGACAATACGCGTGAACATAAAAGACAGCACCAACCACGTGGGAACACGTACATGATGAAACTGCATTGCTACAGACTATTTAACTTCTACTTTCATCAATTTCTTTTTCCACCGCGACATTTATCTTAAATACAAACACACAGCGCTAAAAGCAAACACACGCAGAAAATACATGGAATAGAAACTAAGAAAGTGCAAAAAAGGTTGTTATGTGCAAGTAGCTGTTTGACAATTTGGGTAATGTGAAGAATCGCGCCACCAAGAGAGAAAGAGAGAGAGGAGGGGGGGAGAAAAGGAAAAAGAGAAATGCCAGATATAACCTCCACGAAAAAACACCATGACTGGCCATGTTGAGGGTCCAATCGGTGAGATAAAACGTATCAAGTTGGACGCAGTCTGTGCCTGTTACACAGGCCGTTCGTTGGACATGATTTGGGTATGTTTCTCAATCTAATTAGACGTGGCAAAGTAATTTCATTTTCGCGGTCGGTTCAAGCTTGAAGATGGTAAAAAGCCATGGCAATAGTGACGGGCCGTGTACTTTGGAGGCATGAGTGATAGCATCGGAGTACGACTGTACTTTGGAGATGGGGCATGATAGCTTCGTTGGTGTCTCCGGCGGTTGAACTCGAGATCACCTTGTCAGGGCTCAATCTTAGATATGGAAGATACAAACGGCCGCTCCGCAGTTATCTTGGTCTAGCGTGATATTCGTATGTTCGTGGCCTATTCTTTGCACGGCATAGACCCTCGTTGCTTTTCATCAAGGAGTTACCTACTGCGGCATGAAAGTTGCAGTCCAGGCCCAGGTTGGCCGGAAATCCGGAGATCGCACAGGTGCTCGCGCCTCGAGCGAATTGACTCTGATGATTGCGCCAACGGTGCTCTGTTTCCATCGCGCCTGGCGGTGAACACGTTAAGCGCTGTGTTTTCTGCCAGACGACGCGGTGTTCACACTTGGATATCCTCGAGTTCCACGTTGTATTTCTCCGGGACTGAAAACAACCGAGTATCTTCATGCCAGATCAGCCACGTTCCGGGCGCCGCGATCCTACAGCCAAGCGAGAGAATTCGGTCCTTCCTTTCTTCACCCATGGATGCCAGTTCAAAGTACTTTTCGTCTTCGTCGATCTTGTTGTTTGTGAACCAGCCATTGGGATGGTAATCCTCGGCGTAGATCAGGCCGCGCATGGCAAAATCCTCCGGTAGGGGACGAGGAAGCTGATCCTTCTCCGGAAAGCGGAAATCGCTGTGGACCTCGTAGTCGGACCCGCAAGAAACCAGGAGGGAGTTCAACATGAGAGCAGTGAGCTTCCAGGGAAAGGCCTTCTCGATATGGGATATGGCACCTGGGAACCGCGACAAGTGATTAACGAACACCAAAGTAGTATGCACGAAGGGTAACGTGTTGGTATCTCCCCAGCGACGGACTACAGTTTCAATAATGCGTACCGCAAACTTCAAAGCCAGGCCAAAGGTCTCGTCAGGGACAGTCTCAGAGATGGTACTCCCGCCCATAGCGACATCGGTCTCGTCAGGCTTCTTTGACATGGCTCTCATGAGGACATTAGAGTCGGATCCATACCCCAAGAGAGAGCAACCGAGAGCGATCCCAATGTAGTATCTTCCCAAAACGTTAGTCGATTCCTTCGTAAAATCAAACACCTAAAACGAACCCTGACTCAAGCCATCTCTTGGTTGAACGGCCAATATGGGCATCAAGCTGCTCAATGAACTCATCCATTGACTCCTGCAACATATCCTTGTTTTTGCCGGAGAACAGAATACCGTGGACTCTCACGAAAGCGGCGTCAATGGGGGCAAGACGGGTAGGGCTATTGCTGAGCACTGGGTCGAAGAGAGTCATAACACTCTCCCTTGCGCTTGAGAACGGGATAGGCACACAGAGCGACTTTGCGTAGTAGTACAGCTGCTGGAGCGCGTTGGGGCGAGCCAGAATAGCCAAGTGATGATAAAGCCGGCCAGTCGTAGGGGATTTGTCCGACGCCTTGCTGTACCAGAGACGGCTAACGATTGTCCACACCTCCCGGTCTCGGATGTCGTCATCTTCAATGGCCATTCGATACCGGCCAAGGTCGCCGAGACACTCAATCCAAGTATCCTCAAAGGCAGGGACGGTCTCATAGAGTAAGGCCATCATGCTATACGCAGTGTACAAGAATGTCAACATATGCTCCAGAGATGCGGGAAGGCGATGCCTTAGAAGCTCGAGGAAAGAATGGATGCCATGTCTCCACATACGAGCCGGCATCGCGTACTTTGATGCCAACCTTCGCAAAGCCGGGCTGGCGGACGGGTGCTGGCTGGCAAGGAAGAAGTCGTGATGCTCATGCAGCAGAGTCCTGTGTAGAGCTATCAGGGCTTGCCATTGTTCGTTATTGAGCTTTGAGTTGGCGTCTCTGTTGGACGACTGAGCATTATCGACTTCGATGCACTTGGTCTCTACCATAACCAAACCGGCATATATACCCTTGACCTCGGCAACAAGTTGTTCCTGGGAGATGGGCCTGGTTTCGGGCTGACGCATCATCTTTGAGCTAGACTCGTCGTCAATGCATGGAGTCCCGGCGCCTTGTGTGTTTGGTGTGGCAGCTTGCAGTTGCCGGTTCGCCTTGGACGGCGTCTGTCTCGCCGAGCCAACCGGCACAGCTCGGCCTTGGCCCTGGGGCGTCTTGGGTAATGGACCGTCATCTGCAGTCCAGAGCTGCCTTCCGGAGGCATTCTTATGGGGCCGTGCCAGGTCGAGGTCGTTCCGGGCTCGGCTGCGATTATTGGGGGGGGAGTTAACAGGCGGATCGGGGGACCGGCGCTTAGCCTCGCGAGTTTCACTGTCTCCGGCATCCGGGTCGGCTCCCGACAAGGATGGATCCTGAACGTTGCCAGAGTTATCCTCGGCGCCGGAAACGCGTCGTTTCCTATTGTTTCTGGGGTTCTCTGGTCGATTTGATCTGGCGAAACAAGAAGGTAAGAAGGTGGCAGCCAAGAGGAAAGAGACTATCGGAACAAGACTGACTGTTTTGAAGAATTCTGAACGTATTCACGGAAGGCCTTTTCAACAACCTGTTCCGATTCCCATTGCTCGTGGGCAGCGGGATCTGCTTTAACGTGGGAGTGCCATGATTCTAGGTCTTTTGGGACCTTCGTTTCGCAAACGGGGCAGAGTATGGTAGGAGGTTTGGATTTGTCCTGCTTTCGAAGGTAACCGACCCATAGGTCGTCAAGGCCTGCCATCTTCGCCCAGACATGGACACGGATGTTATCCCAAGGTATCCCAAGGTATCACAGCATCCGCGCCGCGCCAGAGCCGCGTTGCCTTGCCAGTTTTCGGCGCCCAATGGTTGACCGGCTTGGTCAAGAGAGAGAAGGCTACGATGCGAAAGACGGCGAAATCAGCGATCTGTGAGGAGGAAGGAGTGGGAGAGAGCGAGCGCCCATCGTGCTCCCTTGGAAGAGGGGGGAGCTATGGACCAGACAGACCCCAGGCCTGCCCAGGAAGACGCGTCTTGGTGTAGACGACGGGAGAGGGGAGAAGAGAGAGGGGAGAGGCGGGAGGGGGAAAAGATGCAAGGATGCCAGGTTCCGGCCCAAAAGAAAACATGGAAAAGGAACAACTAAGAAGATACTCCGTAGATGCAAGGGGTAACGTACCAGCAATAATAACCATAAGCAATTTGATAATTTTTGGAGGGTTAGGCGATTTGGAACTAGCAAGAGGATGAAGAATGAAGGGTGCGCCCTGTTGTAGGTGGTTCGCCTGGTTCGCCAGTTGGTTGCCTTGCAGCTTGAGCCTCAATGAAACTGCTCAGCGAGCTCCGCCCTCCAACATGCAATTGCGTACGTTAGGTACAGCAATACACCAAGACTGGCCAAGAGCGGGGTTTTGTTTTGGGGGCAAGTTGTAGTTGTGAGGAAAAGGTGCGATTTGCGGCCAGTAGAGGATCGATCATAAGGAGATCAATTCATTACGTTAAAGGACCTCCATGGGCTAGAAGCTGAGGGAATGAGGCTTGGTCAACTGAACTGAGAAAAACAGAAAGAATCAATTCCAGAAAGTTACCACATCTTTATATTGAATCAGCAGTCCCTGAATGGTGCGCGAACCTCAGCAGCCACAGTATGTTGGTTATTCGTGGGCGTGTGAGTATTAAGTCTACTTACCTGTCTTTGCACATTCAGAGCCTTTCTCCAAGACCAATCAACTCGAATGCTATATATCTTATAATGAGCGATTCAAGAGTCTGGCAGTATTAGATGGCAAATATTAACGCGGTTCATGATCTGTGGGTAAGGTACTCGGGAATGTAAGTTATATCAGTGAATATCTCGATAGTTCCGCATGGAGAAGAATACCATCCTGTGCCCGCCACCGCTACCCGGAAATCTAGACTAGGTGGTATTCTCTCCCTCTATTCAGAAATACTTGATGATGTAAACGCTATTTGCCTACATGTGCCATTCATTGCCTCTTCGCCCGATTACTGCCAACATCAAGATTTGATATCTCGAGGCTGCGGCTGGAACGGCCATTACCTGTCCTGGAAATGACCCGAACTGAGTAAGCCCCAGCCTTCACCTTTGCTTGAATAAATAAAATTCTGGTAAGCAGGGCAAGGCAAGGAGGCCAGGCAATTTCCGTGCCCTATGCCACGCAGCCTGTGTTAAGCTGATATCAACCCTCTGGCGGACTAGCAAACAGGAGGCTACAAAGCTCTGTTGGGGCCGATCACATTTCATTAATACGTTCCCTTCTGCCTTCTGCGCCATTGTTTGCATTTCTGGGTTGGGCCGCCCTTCTGAAAGGATCGAGAGGTCGTCTTTGGACTTTCAAGATTGGGAACAGGTGACACTTGGACAACGAATATGTCTTTGCTGTTCATACCAGTGCTTGCCGATATTCGATCAAGTGATGATGGGCGGCATCGGACACGCGCCTCCGTCGCTTATAGCCTTGCACTGAATCCGGACTTCTTCGATCGCGTGTGTCGAGTTGGTATTCTGAACCTCGGGGGACATGGCTACCTGATGGCAGCGAAGAAATTATGTCTCATGCGTTTGTCCAAACATCGCCTGGCGAAAGCTTCGTCGACCACTTGTTGTCAAAAGAGAAGCCGGAGGCCTTCCAAGGACAAACCCATGACCCTTCATTCGTCCCAAGCGGTGACACGGCTGGAGACAGCATCGCTTCAGTGGCCGAGTGCGAGCGAAAGAACGTAAAGAGGTGAGGCGTATATAGAGAGAGCCACCCAAAACAAAGCCGTGATACAAGTAGCATACGTCTCGGAGGGGCGAAGAGAGGAGAGAATAGAGTGCAGAGCCAAACAACGTATCCGTAGTTTAAATGGATGCACCTTGTTTTCAACTATCCTCATCAAACACGTCACACTGGTATATTATCACTGTCTGGCCTCGATCCTCAAGTCGGGCCTCACTCATTCCGAAAGGCCGGTGGTTGTCTTCCGCTGAGCCCGGCCGGGTGGGTCTGCTTTTCCCGATGCCCTGGTCCACAAGCCGGAGCTACTGTACATAGTAAGCTGCAGGTCGGCCTGTCAGGTTTACAAGGTTTCGTCGTTCCTGCAGCGCAACAGCTAATTAACATAATAGTCGTAGTGGTTCTAAATGAAGAGAAAAGGAGCGGATTGATACTTACGAAATGCGATGGCGGAATGCCTCATCAGTCACTTTCCGAACCAGGAGCAGTTCATGCCGCCTTGCCGCCGCCTCGAGACGGATTCTATCCGATACCCCTGACAGTGTGTCAAGAGGTACTTCCCGGCGCAGCATGCAGCCAATATCAAGGCCAATAGGGCTTTAGATTCGTAATTTTGTGGCGGGCTGCATGCCCATCCTAGTGGGTGCCATATGCCTCATCCATGCTGAGCAGTCAGTTCGCAATAACGCCGCATTCTTGAGCCTCAATATTGGTAGTAAGTGTGCGTCCCCATCATCTCAGCCCTGTAGGAGTATGCTCGTGTGAAGAAGAAGCACGAACTCTCGTATTTCCCCATTCCTCCTCGCCTTGTACAGCTTACGTAGTAGGCTCAAGCCAATTACAGACTCTGCCAGGCGAAATGCTCGGTACAACGACAGCAGAGATATTCAAGCTACACTGGCTGTTCAGTTCAGCTTTGATCAGCTGACGCGCGACTGGAACAGGTAACTATCACAGCGCGCAAGCCGCATGCTTACACTCGTACCGGGGGCGGACATGCCGACAGATCGCTCGATCTACTCCGTAGACAATCTGCAATTAGTGAAGTTGCAGGACGATTATGTTTTGCACTTCATTGGGGAAAGGAGTCACGCCCATTTCATCATTACTTGCCCATGTCCTTTCTTCTCAAGGTCACATCCGCAAGGCAGCAAACACCTGGTCTATATGTCTCGGACGCCCTTGGAAAGACGCAGTGCTTGCGGCTCTGATATGTTATGTATAACATACTACACATGCACAACATGGTCAGCCGCAAGTCAACCTCAGGCACACAACCGGACAGTACCACCCGAGCCTAGCGAAACTTGTTGACTTGAAACAGGAGTTCTGCCTACTGGTGGTTATCTGCAAGCGGGAGCAGCCCTAGACCACCACGGAGTACGTACCAGGTATCGACAGTCAATGCCTAGCTATTGATGTTGCACAAGGCCGCCATATATATATGTGAACAGTTACGCACAGATGCTAACGGTGGTTTTGCACCACCCGGGCCACTTATAAAGTGTAGGTTCCCAGAGATATCCTAAGAACCAACTGCTGCTTGCCGATGACTTGCCTCTCGCCTACATGAGGATAAAATGAGTCGATGAGCACGTTCTCGTGCTTTGTTCCACCAAGTCCAATTTGTGCCGTTGAGGCACAGGGGCCGTCCGTCTGCCTCGCCGAGCCCGATATTTCTTTGTCGAGCCGGGTTGAAGATAGGCAACCTTCGCACAAGACATGATTTGGCTCTGGATATTCAATCCATCGTGTTCAAGCTAGGCTGCCCCCCTTTTCTTTTTTCACTTGTAGTGTTGGGTCCGATGACTCTCCTTGCCTTGTATTTTGCATTTTGTGCTCCTGTCCAATGGTCCCCCTCTTGGGCATTAATAGGACGCCATCCCACACACAAAAGCCATCTCCCGCTTATACTGAGTCTTTCATTGGTATCCCCCAAGGCGACCGCGGGCGTATCCTGCCTTGACCAACGGCATCGGCTATCAGCAGACAGTCGTTGGGATGCAAGGGAAACTGCATATCATTTAGCCTGTCGCTGAATGGTAGTTCAAATAGTATGCAGCCCGAGTAAGCAGACCATAAGTTAGTTAGTCTAACATAACTTACATGTTAGGGCTATGCTAATGCAGACCAACACCACGGACTGTTGGCTACGACACCCGATCATTTATCTCTCGTGCAGTTGCCTTTCTCTACTTCTGTTGCCATTGGCCTCGTTTCAGCGGTTTTTCCCGCATCGTGAGAAGCAAACATGTCAGTATAAAAAGCGGTCAATGTACGCCGAGCAAACAACCAATACAAACACTATGGAAGCAATTTACTCAACTGTTACATGATGATGGGAGCCAACAGTTCGACAGCTTTAGCCGGCAGCCTGCTTTTCATTTGTGTTATGCCAGTTTTCCTCATCGGATGGTGGAGCCTCAAACCAACAAGCATACTCATTCGGCTATCTAATTAGTGAAACAACGTTACATCAAGAAGATTAAGGGGGACAGCAACTGAGGCCCGCATTCATTGATTCGTTCCCGATGGGCCTCAATTGGGAGAGAATGTGTTAAGTTATAACTTGCATGTTACTGAGGGGTTGCAGACTTATCTGCAACCGGGCTGAAGATGGCAGCCTCTCCGCGAAACGACGGTCTGGTCCTACATTAGGATGTGATAGTCAGCGCCATGTAAGGCTTTCTTTTCGTCACATTATCGCCATTGAGGGTCATCAAGGTGTAGCACAGTCTCCTTGTACTCTAAGGCATTGAATCTCGAGCAGGGAGCATCTCCAGAGCACGCACTAGACTGTCTATTGTAGGGTGATTGACGACTGAAACTGAGCAATTGTGTAGAAATAAACATCATTTGATAGTATTCAATACAGGTGAACAGAAATTGATGAGATCAACTAAACAAAGGCGAATTAGATATAGTGCGGCAAGTAAACTATGGCTCTGCACGGGAGCTCCTGTTAGACCAATTGGGCGGCCCCTTGAAGCTCGTTCTGTGACGATGACTACGGGGGAAACCCCTTTACTAAGTTCCAGCTACACTGACCGTAGATGGCTCTACTACAAGCATCTGGACCTCATAAAAAAGACCTTCACTATAGAGACACGAGCCGTAAGAGCTACAAAGGTTGAACAAGCCATGGAGACCAGATTGACATTGAAGATCAAGTGCGTCTTGGTTACTAAATGTATATTGAGTTCTAAGTGTGCCTTAATCTCTTAACACACTACAGGGACAGAGTAACAACTGATATTGGATTATCGTCAACTTATCTTATAACACAAAACTCACGGTGGTCAGGATTAACCGCACTCAGTCAAACCAGCCAAATGTATCATCACAGCAGTTGAAGCGGATAAGAACGGGTGGAGTATATCACTAGCAACAAGTTGAGTCTGCATCACCGACAAGTCATCGTGACCTATGTCCATTTACCTACCAGTCCCTGTACTAGAACTGAGCCAATCCCTGTTCTGAAGTAGCCATCGGCCAAGGTAGAAGGTCGATCTGCTGAGCTGCGATGCTGCTGGTTTCAGAGGTCGTGATTCTTCAGGACACCGACTCAGTTGATTCGGGGAGCTGTTCGCTGCGGAAAATGTCATCACAAACGCTGTGTCGACAGAAAGCAGTTGTCGTGCTGGCTTCCATAGAGCCAGTTCATGATGTGCACCTAGGTAAGACTGGCCAACAGTAACTCCCTATTACGTATGGCTAGCGAGGGCCATGCCTTTACACAAGCGCAAAATATCTACTATAGAATGGACAGTAAAGTAGGAAGCAGAGGAAGCTAAGCTTTCATTATCTCAGCTAACATTGGCCAGTGGCATGCTTGTCTAGCTCTGATGATCGTCTCGATTAGTATCGATATGCAACTCTATACAATACTTAAACACGGCTTTTTATCGCTTTTCATCAAAAAGCCTCATACTTCTTAGCCAACTTCCTCTTTTCCTTCACTCTCTTAATAATCGCGGCGTCATAAACCTTCTCGATAGGCTTTCCCGCCTTCAATACCTCCTTTTCATGCCTCGTCGCCTCCTCCTTAGTCATACAAACCAGATCGCCGAGCCGCACCGTCGAGCACTTCTGGATATCTTTGCCCTCGCCCAGAGTCGTCATGCTGCTGCCGCTGGGACGTTGCCACCGGATTAGGACGAGCTTCGTGGGGATGCCACTGATGACGCTGCGTCCGCGATATAGCTCCTCGACGAGGAATGCCACGTCGCCGGCCGTGACGGGTACCTTGAGGCCAACCGTGTCGCCCGTGTAGGTGATGCGAGCCAGCTTATCCTCGTAGCCTTGTAGCGTGGCCAGGATGCCGTCGTACATGCGGTCACGGCCTTTGGCGGGAACGTAGTCGAGAGGGTATCCAGCGATACTGAGGATGACGTGGTTGGCGACCGTGAGGCCAAAGATGGCCGGCATGGTGCCGAGCACGGGGAGGATGCGGACACGGAAGTTGGGCATGGCTGCGAGATCGCTAACGGAGCCTTTCTCGAACTCCTCCTCAGGTAAGGGCAACAGCTCAGCCTTTCCTTCCCCCGATGTTTCTGTCGAGTAAACCACCGGAATACCGCTCGTGATGCCCTTCAGCTTAAGTCGTCGTCGCGTGGCTCGAGACAGTCCATCGTCTTTGCTGGATCCGATATCCCCAACAACGATCCGGGTTGGGTCACTCTTGCAGCCAGCTCCCATGGCGCTAATGACGGCGAGGTCATTATTGTAGCAGTACTCCAGCAGGGAAACCTTTGTCTCGATGTTGTCGATGGCGTCGATGACGAAATCAGGGGCCCGTCCATCTTCACCCCATGGTTCGAGCACGCGCTGCGCTACACCCTCGTTAAACTGTTCCTGTCGTAGGTCAAATTTGACCCAAGGTGCAATAGCAATCAGCCGCCGCTGAAGACACTGAACCTTGGGAATGCCCACATCTGCCAGGGTAGCCACGGCATGGCGGTTCAGTGAGCTCAACGTGACCTGGTCAAAGTCGATGAGCCGTATCTTGGAAACGCCGGAGCGAGCGAGAGCAGCGGTACAGTGAGAGCCAACACCTCCACACCCGACCACAACTACGAATGAGTTCCGTAGCTTGTCGAGGCCTTCGTCTGTAAGAAAGACGCGGTTACGCGCAAGTTGTTCGAGAATGAGCTCCTCATCGAAGTCTCCAGCTTGTGCACGACGTGCCATCGCTTGGTTCCGAGCATCCTCTTTGTCGACTGGCGGTGCTGATGAACCACCAAAGTTGTTTAGCTGCACAAAGTTAGCCCTGCTTGAAAGCGAGCCTCGAGAGGTGCAATTACTGGCTGAGCGTCAGGGTCATGTTGAGGAATCGAGCTCTTGAGCTCAGACACCCTCTCCTCCCTCTCCAGCGCCTGATATCCGAGTAGAAGGGACGCAACCGTAGCTCCCGAAAGAATAGCTGTGGCAAAAAGCTGAAACCTTGGGTCTGCCAGTTTTTCTGAGAAGAATGAAGACATTTTTAGAACATTAGGAGGAACAGAACAAAATGAAGCCCTGCTCCGTACTACGTTAGTAAAGTATATAAATAATGTTAGCAATGATATGCCTCGAGGTAGCTCCGGTTTTCAAACGTCTTTAGTGCAGGGTGTTTGCTTAATCATCAGCCATCGCCATCTTCTATTGGTTCATCGTTCTCAATCGTCACCATGTCGTTCGACCTCTAACTAAACTTCACGATCGACCCGAACGAGCGATCGCATCAACGACATTAGATTCTGTCGAGCCGCAGCTTCATCTACACGAGAAGCCTCCGGTTGAACGCCCGACGCCATGCGTCCTCGGCTTGTCGGCCGCCGAGTCAGGCTCATCACGCCTCGACAACCAACCCTCCGCTCTACCTTTACCTGCCACACCCAGCTCACCACCAAATCACGACCGAACCTCCCCTTCCTCTCCATCCCTACCTCCAACCGCACCGTGGTGCGCTGTTTCACCACCGAGCGGAAACAGTGGCTCAGACATGAGGCTAAGCTGGCGATTCGCTATACCGCCTCCTTCTGGGGTCTGCTTGCCTGCTGCGGCGTCATTTGGTTCTTCGTCAATGAGGAGAACCTCGAGAAGCGGTTTCCCACGCCGCACGAGTGGGGGTGGATGACGAGGAAGTTTCTTCGAGATTCAAATAACAGCAAGGATCCCCCGGATGGCCAAATTAATTGGCCTTGGGCATTCGAGCTCGCTCGAGGACTGGTGCTGAGGTTAGAGGATGCAAAGGTCGACGGACAGGGTGTGACCAAGCTCTCGGACAGAGTTGATCCCGAAGCAGAGATCCCCGGAGAGTTCAACCCGTGCGATATCTCTGGAAAGAGCGAGGAGTGGAGGAGAGGCTACTTTGAAGCTATCATGCTGGCTGCCAAGGGCGCCGAGCACGTTGACGGCTGGGTCCGCGATCTTTCAAGGAATATCATCTCACCTCCCGAGTTCGTTATCGGACCCTCCAACCCCAGACCAGCGCCTATCCCCCCAGGTCAACCCCACGCCCCTCGTGAAGAAGACTGCGAAGTGGCATACCCTGGCGCGGACAACTTCTACATGAAGATTCTGGCGACCAAGGGCTTCACCCCGCGACAAAAGCTCGAGGCCGCGCTCGAGTACGCTAGCTTTATGGAGTTCAAGCAGCGGCCAGAGGGCGCCGAAGCGTTATATAACCTAGCTCTAGCCGAAGCCACCCAGGGCCTCGACATGTCGAACCCGCCGTATAACCCCAAGACATTTATCCTCAACGACAAGGCCGGCCCTCCCTCGCAGAACATCCTCGACGCCGTCACTGCCATCGCCACACACAAAGCCCGTAGCGGAAACATCAGTGCCGCTCTCCCAATCTACCTTTCCCTCCTCAAGGCCCGCCGCGTCCTTCCCAGCAATCCGCCCCCATCTGCCGTTCGCAAACCGAAGGTCCGCTCCAGCTGGACCAAGTTCATCGGGTTCTTCTCTCAGGTTGAGTACCCGCCTCCTCCGCCGGATGGTACGCAGCCGCCCTGGCGCAGTCCCCATGAGCGCTGTCAGGAGGCTTCCTTGAGCCTCTGGATCGGCGAGATTCTGTTTGCCTCGTCGTCAAAAGACGATGGCCTCTCGTGGACACGAGACAGTGTTGATGTTGCAGAGGAGCAGCTCCGCAACATGGATCTCTTAAATGAAGACAAGTCAGCTAAGCAGGCGTGCCGCGAGTGTCTGAGTGCCGGTCTCGATAACTGGGGCAGAATGGTTGTTAAGCTTGCTAAGGAGGAAGAGCAGCGTCGCGAGAAGGCTGCTACGCAGTCCAGCGTCTTTTCCTTCTGGAGTGGTGCCTCGCCGAATGCTGAGGACCGATGGACTGCGGAGAACGCCGTAGTCAAGGAGCGTGTGCGGAGGACAAGAGAGTTGATCGAAGAGGTGACACCGGGTGCTCCAAACCTGGCCTCCCTCTTCAAAGTTTAAGAGCATGTAAAAATAACTAATGGAGCTATGCTGGGAGTATCACGGTTATGGGCGCTACAACAGATTGTGCCATGTGTCTTTATTTGGCTATCGCCGAATGGAAATCGACTCTGGTTTATTTATCTTGAAGCATGTTCCTTCCATCAAACACTCGTGTATCACACTCTCTCTGTTTATGCTATTCACCATTCGTCACCCTCACGCCAATCCGTCTTGCCCAGGTTCCGTGGGACCTCCTCAACATCGTCATCTGAATCTGAGTTCCAGTCAGGGGCCTGGCCTGTTTCCTCAAATTTCTTCATCCGTCTCATCTCCTTGATCTGTCTCTGTGTCTCTTGCGCGTCCTGCGTCGTGATAGAGGGTCTGTTGTCATCAGGCAGCTCTTTCCAATCCTCATTCGTAAAGTCGGTTGGGCGCCTCTCTGCCACTGCCATATCCGGATTGACGAAATCAGGCGTGAGGGCAACATTCTGTAAGTAAGCAAGCGCCGGTTGAAGGGCACGAACCGCAATGAGTTCGATATAGTGAGGCTCTCCAGCAGAGAGACAGGGGCAGCCAAGAGGCTCAATAGAAAGAGTCGGGTTGCCTCTGGACATGGCAAGGGGGGTCTCAAGAGGCTCTTCAGAGACGAGATAGCCACGAGTTCGCTAGAGAAGTTAGTGGTAGATCCGACTATCGTTGCACTTAGGAGCCTCACCTGAGCGAGGAAGTCTTTGAAATCCTCGTTAGTGAGCCTTTCAACGTTGTACACTGTGCCGAAGAAGAGCATTCCACTGAGTCGGTTTCCCCAGTTTGTCCAGTTCCTTTTGTCCTCAAAGAAGGTCAATGCCACCTCGCAACTCTCACCAATAGCTATCACATCGATCTTGGCATCCCTGTTTGACGCGATGATGCTCTCGAAAATGGACGTCATGTGCGCGAGAGGGCTCTCACTTCCCGGGATCTCGTTCAACTCTCGCATGTACTTACGGCCGGTATGTACTAGGCTTGGTAATGGCACATCACCGCTGGCAGCCACTGTCAGCGCGCGTTTCTCTTCAGGCCACCAGTGCCGCTGCCCCATGTTTGCGAGTACAACACCTGGGCTCCTTGAATCGTCGAGGGACGAAATCTGCTTGGCAATGGCTTGGACAACAGAAACCATGCTGCCCTGAGTAAGTCCTCCAGGCCCATTGACTACACGGCCAGCAAGAAATCCCAGGTCTTGAGTGGGCTCGCCAAATACGACGATAATGCGGGAGCTTTCAGGGATGTCGGGTGTGGTAAAGATGGGGCAGTGCTTCTCGGTATCGGTGTGGTTTCCACGAAAGGGCAGCTTGACAAGACCTTCTTTCTCTAGACGCTCATGAATGATCTTTTCCATAGCAGCTAGCGAAAACGATTAGCATCGTGGTCGAGAGAGCTGCAGCTTGAGTATACCGTTGAAATTGAACCGCTGGCGCTCGTTGATGCGCATGTTCTTGTTGGCAAAGAATTTGTAGTAATAATCAGGATTCTCAATCAATCGGATTTCATCTTTTTCGTTGACAAAGTAACTGTAAAGAGTCAGAGAAGAACTCTACGAACAAACGAACGGTACAAACCCCAAGCCAGCAAGGTCAGATGGAAAAGAAGCATCTTTGGGTAGACTCGACCAGTGTCGACGAAACATTCTGGCTGAAGCTTTCTTGGTTACTTATCTAAATGAGTTGGATGGAAACGAGGGAGGTGGAAGAAGAGAGATTCAGGCCTGATAGTTGAAAAGAAGAAGAGTTGCAAAAGAGTACGGCAGGTGCAAGCAGCCGCCAGTGATTCATTCCATCCCTTCTTAACGTTAGGTAGATAGCAAATAACTTCCTATTGATCGCTACTTGATCAGGGCCTAAGACATAACTTACCTTAGGGAAGGGCCTAAAGGTTTGTGTTATGTCGTCGGCTACCCACCTAACTACCTAGTAACTTAACTACCACCTACTTACTCTTTGCTTCAGCAAGCACTTCAACAGAGAATCATTAAACGAGCTTGACCTCCTAAATAGGACTGTGCAAAGTCCACGTAGTAGGTAGCTTGTACCCTTACATCGTCAATTGGTTTCATATACATCATAGAGAAGAGATGGTTCATTCGGCATCAAATCCTCATGGCAAATAAGCCCTGATCCTAATAACAAACGCCATCCTAGATGCACCCCGTAGTATCCCAAACACCATGCCAAACAAGCTAACAAGCAAACAAACAAACAAATAAACAAACACCAATTAAGAAAATCCACAGCTAGTTGCCGATTTCACTCACTGATTGGAGCTTGGAGTATAGCGTCTGCTGAATGCCTGGCTGATGCTGAAGCGGCTTCCCGTTCCGTGATTCATATGGCTGGCCAGAGCCTCCTCCAGGGCAGACTGGGTAACCGAGGCATCTGATATTGCCGTCAACATACTGTTCGTAGTGCGCAGATAGAAAAACGGATACGTACCTTCAAGATCACTGAAACTGCTGCCCATACTGGGCGTTCCCTCGCTGCCTTCACGGGAGTAACCCCTGCTCTTGCTGCTTGGGCTGCGGCCAGCCAACTCTGCCGTGCGGCGTGGCGAGAGGGGCCCCGGTGTACGCTGTTCCCGCGACTTAGCCGCCGGCTTCTGTACCATCGCAGCAGAGCTGGCTGAAGAGTCGGACGTCTGGGATTGATGTATGGCGTCTTTTCCAAGACTCCTTGGGAGACGTTTGCTTGATCCCCGTCCGTCTCCTCTCAAAGTTGAGCCTAGGTCCTGCGCAGATGTCTTGTTTGATGGGGCTGTATAAGGTTGAAAGGCTGGCTCAGACTCTTCGTCGTCGTCGCCTTCGTACGAAGGCCCTCCATCGTTCTGCTGAAATCGAGGAGGTCGGCGGATGATGCGAGATTGGGCAGGGCTAGACTCGTCCTCCGATGTTGTGGTTGAACTATCTTCTGCAGGTCCTGGCGACGGACTTCGTTCATCTGGTTCCGGTTCCGGCTCCGGCTGCGCCGTTCTTTCAGGTGACTTTGTTACGGCGGAAGATATAGGTAGCGACGTAAGGCGGCGCCTCTGATCACCAGCACGAGTTGCCGTGCCGATACCTATACGCGGCGACGCCGAGCCTCCTGCCATGTCCCGCAGAACAGTGGTATTTGTCGAATGATTTCGTGAGACTACCGGCCTTATCGAGGCATTCAGCGGAGTTCCCGTGCCACTTCCGACCTCGTTGCGCGACATGGGCGAGTCTCGTCGGATGGACAGGGAGGACGGTGCTCGCTGGTGGCCAGTTCCAGCAGAGTCTCCGCCTGGAATAGGTGATGGGGCTGTCGAGCCACGGACGGCGGCGGTAGCCTTTCGTACCTGGGCGCGCACTTGCGAGGCATGTCGTTCGGTGAGGTAAGCAACTTGTTGCAGAAGGAAGTCGACGGGAACTTCGAAACGATCGGCGCTAGACATATGGTGAATATCATCTACTGGGCAGTTGGCATGGAAGATCGACACCTACATTTCGTTCCCTACTGCAAGTCAGCTTGAATAGTTGTATAGAATCAGAACTCATCAGCTTACAATCAATTTCGGTTTTCTCAGCTCCCGATAGTATTTTCCAAAGTGCCTCGTCCTTTTTGGAGTCCCAGTTCACCTATAATGCTTCTAGTTAGCCTCCCCATGACTGTGCCCGTGTAGCGCATGATGCCTCGGAAACGAGAAGCGCAGGGAGCTCGCACCGGTGGAGGATCGACAAAGTCGCCGCGGGGCATGGGCACCCGGATAAAGACGGTGTATATTGGTTCGGTCATGGTCTGCGGATGACCACTCGGCGAGATGTCGAGATGGAAGAGGATGAAGAAAGGAAAAGGACCAAGAGGGAGCTGATGTTTCTAGGACTGACGAGAGCTACCTGGTGCAGGGTTCCGGGATCGGCTTATCGATAAGCTAGCTGCCGCTCTGGCGTGCGAGCGTGTAAGACGGGCCCACAATTTGTTTGGGGTTGGGATAAGTACGTATAAGTTAGTTAAGGATCCGCGACCAAAGTTGTGGCTTCAAACACAAGTTGATCAAGACAACATCAATTGCGGTATGCAATATGAGTGTGGTTTTATACCACTCGACTCAAGGCACTATTTTCTTCTACCCTGCCTCATATTTGTGATCATTTGGTCTGCATAAATCATTCAATAAAAATAACACAATGCAGTAGTTACAGCATCATGAGTTATCGACTTGGAGTCACAACCTACTTGAGGAAGGCCGCTTGACAGCTATACACTCATCAAGCTTCTCTCAAGTTTTCCACGACTCAAGATTTGCTAACAGCCACTTGCATACACTTCATTTTTCTCAATTCCTGTGTCATGTTACAGTTCAGTTGACCGTTTTCTTGGTCAATTCACCTTTGTGTTACATGAAGATGATTGGACTAGCTTCTCATGAGGTTGAGGATTTGATCTCTTTCTTATCCTTGTTCAGTTCTTCTTTCTCTAGCCCTTCAGCCGGGTTCCTACGTACGAGGTATGACAAGAGCTGTGGAACCAAGCGGCCTACAGCATTCTCCTCCCTCCCTCAAACTGCCACGTCCTCCCGTCATTCCTCCATGCTTGTCTCGCAATCACTTGACAAGTCATCTCCTTCCGACTTGGAAGACTCCTCCCGTTTCATGGCCTTTTCCCACAAGCCCTCCAGCTTGTAACACTTGATCATCACCCGCTTCTCCTCCTCGTAACGATGCAGAACCCTTTCGTAAGCTCGGTCGCCATGCCGCAGTCGGGATGCCTTCAGCTCCTGCTTCTTCTCTCTATCCCAAAGTCGAAGTCGATTGATGCGGTCTCCTGTGCGTAGACGCTTGGCTCGGTAGTGGAACTGGGCATCTCGGGCCTTGAGGTATTGCTTGCTGATATTGACCTTCATGTCCAGCCTCCTGACATCCCTGACCACCATGTCGCGGTAGGCTTTGAGGGCCTCAAAGTCGTCTCCGGGGGGTGTTTGGACCAAGCGGATCAACTCAAGAATGATGTCGAGTTCACTCATGGCCATACCATAAGCCAAACTGACTTCGTTCTCCGTTTCTTCCACAGATGTGCGGTCCTCGCCAGGCTTCAGGACGGATGGGTCGAATTCAGACATGCTGGCGGCCGTGCGTCAGTCCAAGATAAGGATGATGTTCTAACAAAGGGTCGAGTGTGAGTTGCGGCTTTCGGTCGGTTTGGAATCGTGTTACACAGTTGTCTATTTTCTCTTGTAAGACTGTTCGCCTTCCATGAGTAGGCTTCATCTTTATACTACAACTTAAGGTGTTTAAACCATGAATCAGCATCTCCGTTGCTCGTGTATGTGTGCTACTCAATTGTGCTCCCAAATCAACGGGATTCAGTGCCAAGCGTCGTTCAATTCAGGTACGACTTGATGTCGGACTTTCGCGGCAGTTCCAAGCAGACGGTACGGTATGTGATTTGGATGCTGTACGATCTTACACAGTTGAGCACGGCGTAATTCGGGCTTCTTCGAAATGGATTGGCTAGATGTGTTGGGGTCCCAATGATGTCCACGGATTGCTGGCAAGCATAGATATTGCCATGTCATGTTTGCTCGAACAGCAATTGATCATGGTCCTCTGCCGTCAAAATTCTGGCTCCTTAAGGTAATGTGGATTCCATCGAAATTGAAAGGAGGTTTAGCATATCTGCTACATGAGCCCAAGGAAACGATAGGTATCGTCACCCTTTGAAACATCGCGTCTTAGTTCAGGGTAAGTCATTTACTGATGCTACATTAACAACGACTTTCGCAAAAAGAGAGGGAGAGAGCTGTGCGCCCCGATACCGGGTAGGTATGGGCATGCGCGCATATGTATAATTAAGACGCATATCGTAAGGCTGATATGGTGATCTACTGGCATGGATCCGGTGCAGCATTGGCTTGGGAGTCGGGTGGCGAGTATTCTCGATTTGGCTGGCCCTAAAGGTAACTTGGGTTATCCATCAAAGGCTGTCGCACATCAACAGTTCTGCACATTGATGAGTATCCTCGGGGTGAAACGGCAAACATGGCCCTTTGCTAAGAGCGGTCGAACAGCACGACTCATGAACCAAGGTGACCGATTTGCTTGACTCGTGGCCACAGCCAATAGGCCAACGTGAGCTACCTATCGTGAAGACCTCAGCGACTTTACCAAGGCGGCACTGGCGCTAGGTTTTGAATGCCCCGCGACGGCCATGATGACGACCCCGCTATCTTCGGCTCACCTCCTGCTTCGCTTCCACTGGGCTCTACTTAACGTTAACCTAAGTTAGAAGATGGAAAGTTTCCCCCATTTAATTGATCGCTAGAGCAATCACGTTGCCCCGTTTAGCGACTCGCAGGGCATCTCAGCTGCTACGTCTTAACTTATTCCTTTACCTAACTAACGTTAGTTAGTGCTAGTCGTTACTCTCATCACAGAGAACTGCGACCTCTACCAACATCAATCCCTTGCATCATTATTTCGGTCGCTATAGTTGCAGGTTTCCTGGCTGGAAGTACGCCCCGAGGACCATCTTCTCTGCCGCCGACAACACCAAACGATTACGAACCGCAGTCACTTATAGCTCCATCGCAAGCTTCTTGAACGATATCAGCGCTCGATACCAAACATCATGGTGGCCTCAGAGCTCACAGCATCGGCCAAAGCCATGCGCAGCACTCCCGGAGCTGGTGGACAGATTGCAGAATCCAGACCGCTTGCAGCTCTCCGAAACCGCGCGACTGGGAGCCGAAGCCCATACATCAAAGACCATGCCAGCAGCTTGGTGGCCTGGCAGCTGCTGGATGACGAGGCCATGGAGCGCGCAAGGAAGGAGAACAAGCTCATCTTCTTGCACATTGGTTACAAGGCATGCCACTGTAAGTCGCCTACCAGCAAAGGATGTATGCTACGCCACTAACAACCCAAGTCTGTCACCTTATGTCCCTAGAGTCTTTCTCTAATCCTGACTGCGCATCTGTCTTAAATGAGCACTTCGTCCCTGTGATCGTCGATCGAGAAGAGCGTCCCGACCTCGATACCATCTATATGAACTATGTTCAAGCTGTGAGCAACGCTGGAGGCTGGCCCTTGAACCTCTTCCTCACGCCCAATCTGGAACCTGTATTCGGCGGCACATACTGGCCTGGGCCTGCCGGACGGCGTCGTGCCACCGACGAAAACGCGGATGAGGTCCTCGACTTCCTTATTATTCTGAAAAAGGTTCGGGATATCTGGAGCGACCAGGAGGCCCGGTGCCGAAAGGAGGCAACCGAGGTCGTAGGACAGCTTCGGGAATTTGCGGCCGAGGGCACGCTGGGTACGAGGGGAATCTCGGCAGCCTCAGCTCTCGCACCCGCTGGTTGGGGTGCGCCGGCTCCGAGCCACACAAGCTCTGCCAAAGACAAGGATACAGCTGTATCAGCGGAGTTGGACCTGGATCAGCTGGAGGAGGCCTACACTCACATCGCGGGAACCTTTGATCCTGTTTACGGAGGATTTGGGCTGACGCCCAAGTTCCTGACACCGCCGAAGCTGGCATTTCTGCTCGACCTTCCAGAGTTTCCAGCGGCTGTGCAGGATGTAGTTGGTGAAGCCGAATGCAAGCACGCCACCGAGATTGCTCTGGACACACTGCGCCATATCCGCGACGGCGCGCTGCGCGATCACGTTGGAGGCACGGGATTCTCGCGCTGCTCAGTCACCCCTGATTGGAGTATTCCTAACTTCGAGAAGCTTATGGTAGACAATGCCCAGCTTCTCTCTCTGTATCTGAAAGCCTGGAAGTCAAGTGGTGGGAATAACCGGAGTGAGTTTCTCGACGTTGCCATTGAACTTGCCGAGTATCTCTCAACGTCTCCGATTGTTCTTCCCAATGGAGGCTTCGCGTCAAGCGAAGCAGCTGATTCATACTACCGACGCGACGACAGGGATATGCGAGAAGGCGCCTACTACGTCTGGACGAGACGAGAGTTTGATTCGGTGCTCGACGAGGTTGACAAGAACATGAGTCCCATTCTGGCTGCTTTTTGGGCTGTTAACGAGGATGGGAACGTGAGCGAAGACCACGACCCGAACGACGATTTTATCAACCAGAATATCCTTCGAGTCGACCGAACCTTTGAGCAATTGAGTACGCAGTTCAACATTCCCATCGAAACGATCCGGGAATACGTTGAAGAAGGAAAGAAGGCACTCAAAAGGAGAAGGGATAGAGAGCGTGTCCGTCCTGACCTTGACAGTAAGATTGTGGCAGGATGGAACGGCCTGGCGATATCTGCACTGGTTCAGACGGCCTCAGCCCTGCGTGCTCTTATACCGGAGCAGTGCGATAAGTATCTTAATGTTGCGGAGCAGGCGGCCAAGTTCATCCATGAGAAGCTTTGGGATAGCCATGATAAGGTTCTCTACAGGATATGGTCGGGTGAGAGGGAGACTCTGGCCTTTGCGGATGACTACGCCTACCTGACACAAGGCTTGCTCGACCTGTTCGAGATAACGAGGAACCAAGCATACCTGGAGTTTGCGAACAATCTGCAGCGTAAGTCATTCCACTCACACTTTAACGCCCTATCATTCAACTAAACGAACCGTAGAAACACAATTGTCACTCTTCTGTGACCCCGCCGGTGCCTTTTTCTCAACCCAAGCATCAAGACCGCACACCATTCTCCGACTCAAAGATGGCATGGACACGTCTGTCCCTTCAACAAACGCCGTCAGCGTGGCCAATCTCTTCCGCCTGTCAGATCTTCTCTCGGATGACGAACTCGCCGCCAAGGCGCGACAAACGATCAACGCCTTTGAAGCCGAGATGCTGCAGCATCCCTGGCTTTTCCCGGGTCTGCTCGCAGGTGTTGTAACGGCGAGACTGGGAAGCCAGAAGAAGAACGTCGAGGTGACATATAAGCCTGCCAGGCTAGCAGCTTGAATAGACCATGCTTGAGGACATGTGCAGGGGGCAAGGGTGTAATTTTACATCAGCTTGGGTGAGTTGAAGGGCGTTCAGGATATGAGGCGATAGTTGATGGGAAGTTGGTGTCAATACTAGATGATAGAGATGGGCTTATGCTCAACAGTCGGCGAACAGAACCCTCGATGAAGCTAGTAAAGGAGTTTCTGGATAGTCGATAGATTTTACTGGATTGTGTGACTGCATACCAAGTCTTGTGACATGCTGTCTGACTTATCGCGCTGCAATAATATGATAAATCTGGTCATTCAAGGGTATCTATTCTACAACGGCTACCTGCCCCTCGACTTCAGTCCACATACTCCCCCCTTTTGTCTAGTAGTCTTTACTGCAGGGGAACAAAGTAATCTACATCCCTGGCCGAAAATGTTTCTTCGTCAGTTTTTCAAGACCGGGATGAATCCGTCGCAGGGCCTTTCCGGTTCATCAAGCCTGTAAAGAAACTCTGCAGCTGCTCATTGTCAAAGTCCTTGGCCATGTTGCCCGCAGGTGTATCGGCCTCCTCCGCCTCGGGGTCAGGCGTAGCGGTGTACGCATTGCGGTCCTGTAGAAATGGTCAGTCTCGTCATGTGTCGAACGTCTTGAACAGCTCACCTTGAGGCGCTGCAGCATGTCGTCGGCGTCGACTTGAATGCCGCCCATGTTGAACTGCACGGGTCCAATGTGCTCGCTGATGCTCTTCTCCTCGCCAAAATCAATGTGGCGTGTGGCGCGGGCGATGGGGTTCTCACCGCCCTTCTCCGGGGCCTTTGCCTTGAAGGCCTCGAGGATCTTGAGCTGCCGCTCAAGAAAGTCCTGCGTGTCATCGCTCTCGACGCCGATCCACTTCTCGCCGTGCATCGCATTTTCCACGACCGCCAGGCCGCCGCTGTTGGGGTCCCGGCACCAGGCCTCGTAGCGTGCGATGGCGCTGTTCTGGTTAATGACTTCCTCGTCATCTCCTTCGGCTGTCTGGTCTTCGAAGTCGGTGGTGCGCGTAGGGTCGAGGGAGGAGCTTATATCTTCGGCCCATGAATTCGAGATGACCTCGGCGTCAAAGGAGCCGCCGAGAACGCGAATCTTGCCCCATGAGTCCCAGTTAGGGGGGACAACGATCTTATCGCGGTCAATAACATTATGCTTGAGGGGGTGGCGCTTGAGTAAAGAGGTAATTCCGAGGGTCGAATGAATGAGGGACGGGAGCTGAGAGGGGGCGTTTTGTGAGGTGTAGATGAGAGAAGCGCCGTCTAGAAGAGGTGAGTAATCGCGACAAGGCTATGACGAGGATGAGATTAACATACGTCGAAGTAATACTGTCCGCAGATACTGTAAGACAGTGTCAAAATCGGGCTCTTTCCAGCCTTGGCTCTTCTCCAAGAAATCCATTTTTTGGGCCTATTCCTGTTATCGGTCGAGCCACCCTAAGCATAGTCGATAGGTACTTACGTTTTGGCATACCACACATAGTGGTAGACCCAGAGGCTCATCCCATTCTCCTGGACCCAACGGTAACGAGCTGTCTCCGTCGCCGTTAGTTGTTGTAGCCGAAGGGGTTCCATCCAGGTTCGTTGCCGCGCCTCCACGGCCTCGCTCTTTCCAAGTAGTCATGACCTCCTCCATCAGCGCATGTTGTTCCGTATCAACCTTCTTCAGCACTTCTTGTATGACTTGGACCCACGTCCACATTTGCCGGAGCCACAAGTGCGGCTGCGACCAATCGAGTAGGATGATGAGGGCGGTATTAGGGATCGTCTCAGGAGTAAGGAGCGGTGCGACCAAGGAGGCAAATTCGGCGGAGGGCTGAGAGAGGAGATAGAGCGAGACGCGCGCCAGGGTATCTGGAACCATTAGTCTAGTGCTCTGAGGCGGGTTGGGCGAACCCACGAACCATCTTGATCGGCATCGAGGACGTCGTAGTATGTGTAGCCCAGGGCAAAGTTATTGGCAATGGGCGGTGTCTTTTGCCGGTCCGCATTGCGCCTTGACTCGGAGCTCGACAGTGACTCTAGAAAGTCTCTCTGATACTCAGGAGTGCCGCCTGGGTGCCAGGAGCGATGATCAGCTATTGGAGCTCTTATTGAGGGCGCGGAGGGCATCTCGGCGTACCTAGGACAATGAGGTTCTTCTCTGGTAGTCGCTTTCCGCTTGCGACAGACTCCAGCATAGACTGCCAGAGCCCCTTCTTCTCGTCCCCATCACGACTCTCAGCGTCCCCTGACCCCGTCGTGTAGGTCGATATTCTATTTGTGCTGGCCATATTGGTTCCACCTCTGCTAGCTCGTTGGGATCGACAAAGACAGTCGAGCTTTGAAATAAATGCTGTATGCTAGATCATAGGCGAAGTTATCTGCGTGCCAGAGTAGTGTGGTCGGTACGTGGCGGTGGAAAACTACGCGTATTGTATCGTCAAGGAGGTGAACGTCTAAGGATGTCGTAGGGGCATCTTTGCTTGGAATACAACGGCAGATGTGTGGTGTAGTGTTGAAGCTCGTCCCTTACGGTCTATGGCAGGGAAGAGCAGCAGGTAAGTCGTCTCTTCCGATGTAGCAGGTCGATACTCGTTTTATCGTTTCGTCGACCTCCGTCAATCATCGAAAAGTCCGGGAACGTGGCCAAGGTTGCCAGGCCCAATTCCACATTGACTAGGTAAGTTATTATGAAGGGGATAGTTATGGGGGACCGTTTTAGCGTCGGTCCGGAAATTGTCCCGCCAAAAGGTTGTACGTAGTAGCGCACGGACGGCTTGAAGCTTCCCGTCAGTGGATTTTCTGCAGCGCCTCGCAGCACCTCTTCTGACGTTGATTCTCAGCCTTGCGACAATAGTTTGGAAGCTCCCTTTTGACATTACCGAGGCTTTACGTGAAGCGCCCAAAGTCACAAGATGAACAAAATACGCGCGATTCAGGCGCTGAACCAGAAAGAGATTGAAAACGGAATGTGAGTATGAAATATGCCCTCAACGGAAATAGCAGTCAAAGGACACTACTAACGACAACGCGCTCAGCTCTCCTGAAGCTTCCTGGCATACCGACTACCGCGATACAGCGTACGTCTACTTTGGTGGCTTACCCTACGAGATCTCCGAAGGCGATGTGATCACAATATTTTCTCAATTTGGAGAGCCTGTCTTCCTGAAGCTGGCTCGCGATAAGGAGACGGGCAAGTCGAAAGGCTTTGGGTGGCTCAAATATGAGGATCAAAGGAGCACTGACTTAGCGGTCGATAATTTGGGCGGAGCAGATATTGGTGGTCGCCTTATCAGCGTAGACCACGCACGGTACAAGGCGCGTGATGACGAAGACATGGAAGAGTTCAAGATTGGCTGGGAAGACATGATGAAGCGAGAAGGACAAAATTTTTCAGAAGAAGAAAGCAGCGAAGATGAGAAGGAAAAACGACCTATGCTTCCCGAAGAGCGAGAACTGGCGCTACTCATGCAGGAGCACGACGATGATGATCCCATGAAGGGTTTCTTGATCGAGGAAAAGAAAAAGGAAATCGAAGAAGCTCGACGAAAGGCGGACAAGAGAGATCGAAAGCACAAGCACCGACGCCATCGATCGCATCGATCAAGGAGGGATGGTAGCGAGGAAGACCGTCATCGCAGATCACATAGAGACGAGACTTCGGTAGATCGAGAGGAGCGACATCGCGACAGGGGTTCACGGAGGCACAGAGACTATAAGGAAGATCACGATCGGCGTGGTGATCGGGACAGGGGAAGGGACAAAGAAGACGATGAGGGTAGTCGTGCAAAAGATCAAGACCGTACGAGAGACCGCGAGCGAGAACATAGGAGGCATGGCCGTGATCGCGACGAGGAGTCACGGTATAGGAGACGTCGAGACGAAGACGAGGAGAGGAAACCCAAAAGACGAAATATAAGTCGGTCGTCATGACGACGCGAGGATTAATCCGTTATCTGTTACAAGAACCAACCCAATACCAAGACCATAGAGAACCTAATTACTCTGACCCCTTATAACGCCCATCCAGATTCGCTCATTCAATAACATGTGCCCTCATCCTCGCCAACTTGCGCTTCGGTTGTACTGCATCTCAGGAATTCCCCAGATACCGTTTCCAACCTTCCCTCACACAATGCCGCTTCCCATCCTCGCCATCCACGATAACGAACTTCTCCCATCGCGCATCGTGCCCAGCTCCAATCACCACGAGACTGTCATCGCCAATCCAGCCAATGACACCCTTTGGCGGTCGTGATGTGCCTAGAACTGTACCCTCCGAGAAGGGGATCCCTCCGATCATGGCCTCGTCCCCGGCCTCAAAAGGCGCCGAGGTGAAGGAGTAGACGTCGGAAAAGACCCGCGGCATCAGGGGGATCTTGCTAAGAACACCCCACTTGCCCGCGCCGTCACCAGAGTCTGAGCCGGAAGCCCCGAGCTGCTGGCTTCGGCCTATTGTGGGCTTTCGTGGATGTGGCACGTCGAAGATGTGGAGGGTTGATTTGTCGGAGGTACAGGCTAGCATCATGCCATCCGGGGAGAAAGCGAGGGAGAAGATGGTGGCGGGATCAATACCGCGCCGCAGCTCTGTCAGTCTCGCACAGTTGCTCGTTGAGTAGATGCGGATCAGCGTGCCCATCTCACTGGCACTAGCTAAAAGTTCGCCGTCTGGGCTCAGTGCAATGGCTTTGAGGGCAGAAGAATGCGCCGGAATGATGCTGACGTTGCCAGTCGCCAGCTCGACGAGCTGAATCTGGCCGGCAGTACGACCAGGGAAGGCCAGCTTCTTTTCCGAAAGACAGCATAGACCGAGAAGGTTATCTGCCGTTTCATAGACGTGTAGGAGATCCGGGGGTTTAGCGAAGGAGTAGACGCGGACGCTGTTCTGAAGAACGACAGCAATTCGCTCCCGGTTCAGCTGAACAGCACGGACTGCTGTCAAGGCAGTGATTTCTAGAGCAACTTTGCCCTTCATGTCATCCCATATTATGGCCTGTAGACTTGTTAATAATACCTCTAGTGTACTGAAAGGGGAGCTTACCTTGTTCATGGCAAACTTGGGATTCCTGCCACCCCCAACAAGGGCAAGATAATTGGTGGTGCCCATCATCTGGACAAGGCCAATGCCAGCATTGAAGTCTGTAGTACCGTAAGCCTATGAAGACAGCGTTAGAAAATCTAGGCAGACTACCTCTTGATGCTTTGAGAAGACATGACTTGGTGTGAAATACTGGGCGATGCATATTAGTGAGACCTTCTGTAGATATGCAGGTGGTGGCTTACTGCAGATGCCAGAGTCCAAGCCAGCAGCGAAGCAGCTGGCATCGTTGTTGAACGAGACAGAGAGGACTGCTTCAGGATTTGAAGCCTCGATGGGCGGCCGTACATTCATCTTGTCTGTGTATAATTGATGCTACGAGTCTGGACTTGTGCGTAGAAGTATCAGATGAGACTGGGAGGGATAAAGACGAAGCCGGGCAATTTGCGGTGATTGACGGCCCACGCGATTCTAGTGGTGGATGAGATATCGATCCAAGAGCGCCAGGTGAATGTATATCATGAGTAGGACAACATCTCGAGGCTTCCCTTGGCTCGGGGATATAACTCAAGGCGTTGGTGCTCGGAGAGCTGAAGTGATCCACTTGTTTGGTACCTGCGCGGTGGATGTTTGAATGTATGGATTAAATGAAGAAGGATTTCCAACGCTGAGCAAGCAAACACTGCAATAGTAAATGCGGCTATAGAGAAAAGAGTCGAGATATAGAGACCTGCTTATTCAAAGTTGTGAGTAAACGCAGGGCAGTATGTCTATGGTGTAAGAGACGTTTGGTTGACCTAAGCTGTCTCATCCACTGGACAACTTCTTATGCACGTTCACCATGTCACGGGTGCCAAAGTAATGGGGCCGGGATAGACATGCCAGCCACTCGTGGCTTAATGGCTATTGCTGTTGTTGCGGGACTCACGTGATGAAACGGATACCAGCCTCAAACTCAAAACAGGCGCCACACAAAGGCTTGAGAGGGTCCCGCCAAGTGGTCCCCTGGCGGGAAGGCGGTCTGGCTACTGTACGTACCTACATACTCCGTAGGTTGACAGGGCGTTGGCTTGTGGAGGGAGGTAACTTAGGGAGGGTCGCTTCTGCCACTACAAGCACTGGCACTTTCCCCTGAATCCCAGCCCATCCCAGAGCAGGAGCGATTGGCCAACGTGTGAAATTGCTCCATGCCCCCTTCAACCCAACCCGTATCTTCCTCTCCTTGCTCCTAGCCTCCTTTAACATTTTCCCCTTTGGCTTCCCAAGTTTCCACTTCAACCACCCGCAAACCGCCCATCTTCCCTCTCGACTTGAGCCGCTGCTCGACGTCCCGTTCTTTTCGAACCACCTCCTGCCGCTGCCGTTGAGCTTCTCGTTTTCGAAATCGACCGCCGAAATGTCGTCTATGGGCGTATGTGCTATCCCCCTTCGGCCCCGTTTGTTCCATACGCCGGCCGATAAAGCTACCGTTTCCGCAAGGGACCTCGGGCGAACCTTTACACGCGCCTCGTCAAATCGTGCTTACAGCCCGCTGACACTTGCTCCTCGATAGAAGATGATTCGCCGAAAGAAGAATGTCAAGAAGGGTATTCAGTTTTGTTTGATGGTCTGTGGTGCTTCTGGCACTGGTACGTGGCCCCTCGCGAGACACGCTGCGACGGCAGCTTCGACGTGGTCGTCGCATCCTGCGTCATTCATAAAGCTTACCGTACTTGGACAGGCCGCACCACCTTTGTCAACACCCTCTGCGGAAAGAGCGTGCTGGATCACAAGGAGTCTGATGATTCTAGCAGCGCACACGTCGAGGACGGTGTCAAGATCAAGCCCATCACCGTCGGTGCGTGCATTGAGCTCCTGGACAGCTCGCGCACACATTGCTAACATGATTCCAGAGCTCGAACTCGATGAGGAGGGCACTCGCATCTCATTGACCATTGTTGATACCCCGGGCTTTGGAGACCAGATCGACAACGAGGCCAGGTAAGCTTGACCTGGCGGACCAGTCATTCGCATTCCTGCTAATAATACCGTAGCTTTTCAGAGATTGTCGGATACCTCGAGAGACAATACGATGACATTCTCGCCGAAGAGTCCCGTATCAAGCGTAACCCCCGTTTCAGGGATAACCGAGTGCACGCCATGCTTTACTTCATCACTCCTACCGGCCACGGGTATGTAGTGATATCCCCAGCCTGATCGGTTCTTGCTCACAATCATAGTCTCCGAGAACTCGACATCGAGCTCATGAAGCGACTCGCCCCTCGCGTCAACGTTATTCCCGTCATTGGCCGCGCCGATTCGCTCACCCCCGCTGAGCTCGCCGAGTCCAAGAAGCTCGTTATGGAGGATATCGAGCACTACCGCATCCCCGTCTACAACTTCCCCTACGATATCGAGGAGGACGACGAGGACACTGTCGAGGAGAACGCTGAGCTCCGTGGCCTCATGCCTTTCGCTATCGTCGGCTCTGAGGATGTTGTCGAGATTGGTGGCCGCAAGGTGCGCGCCCGCCACTATCCCTGGGGTGTTGTTGAGGTTGATAACCCTCGTCACTCCGACTTCCTTGCCATCCGATCTGCGTTGCTCCACAGCCATCTGGCTGATCTGAAGGAAATCACCCACGACTTCCTGTACGAGAACTATCGTACCGAGAAGCTGTCTAAGAGTGTCGAGGGCGCCTCCGGAAAGTGAGTGTTGTCTGAATCTACCCCCTGTAGAAACCGCTTCTAACCCCATCTAGTGCCGACAGCTCAATGAACCCCGAGGATCTGGCTTCCCAGTCCGTTCGCCTCAAGGAGGAGCAGCTCCGACGAGAGGAGGAAAAGCTGCGCGAGATCGAACTCAAGGTGCAGCGCGAGATCAACGAGAAGCGACAGGAGCTGCTGGCTCGCGAGTCCCAGCTCCGCGAGATCGAGGCCCGCATGCAACGCGAGCAGGCTGCTCATGCGGCCGGCACACCCGAGCCTAACGGCGAGGAGCCGACCAACTAGATCATGCCTTCTCACATTCTGGGTCTTTCGCGGTGCTTCCAAAAAATGCGACGTTGGACTATTGTCTATTGCTGGCGTTGGTTTTTCCTCTCCCACGACTAAAGAGAAAGATGAGAATATTCCCCCTGCTGCTGCAACACCCGAGTTTTCATTTTCATTTTCCATCACCGCCCTGCTACGCTAGAGATCTTCCTGCGACCCTTGAGACGACGGTAGAAATACTACATGAGGGGCGTTTCCGTTGATGCCAGATGGCGAACGGTCGCTCGTGTAGAAGCATTCTCTGAGTGAGGGACATTGTGGCTGTTTGAGGGCGCGCAGCCTGGCGAGGAGTGTCTGGCGGAATGAAGACAGCCATGCAGTGCAATGCTTGACTGGTGAGGGGGGCATCATTGATGTCCTTCTGCCATCTTGTGGTGATATTAGACTTGTATTGGGCGTGTATTGGTCTCCATTCTTGGAAGATACACCCTTGAGTTTTCTTTTTCTAGTGGCCTTCTAATGCTGATATCAAATCAATTCAATATTTCTTGTACCAGACTTGAGCGTATCCTAATGTTTTTGTAGCATGGCGTCACGCGGACACAGCGGGCATTCCATGTGAAACGATCAATTATTATAACTAAGCTCCTATGAATGACCAGCCTGTGATCCTCGAAAAGTAAAGAAACCAAGTCAAAGACCCACTGTAACGCCAAAGCCAACGGTCTGCTGATTATAAAAGACCTCGCCAACAAACGAAATACAAGTCATTTTAAAACGCAACGATTGACAAACGACTTCTAGTACACATATACACGAATAGTGGATCATTCTAGTCTCCCTTCCCCTTGAACTCATAATCCCTTTTCCATTCGGTAATCGACCAGCTTAGTTGTTAGACTGGCTGTTGAGGATGCGCAGAATGGCAAGGAAGAGGTTGATGATGTCGAGGTACAGGCTAATGGCAGCCGCGATCTCCTCCTCGACGTGGTGATGGCGTAGAACGAGCTGGGTGTCAACGAGAATGTAGCCGCTAAAGATGAGGGCGGCGATGGCGCCATAGATGAGCTCGCCTGTGGAGTTGTAGGGGAAGAACATGGCCATGAAGCCAAAGATGACGAGACCCCAGAGGGCGCCGAATAGGTAGGGCATCCATGAGGTAAAGTCATACTTGGTCTGGCAGGCGAAGAGTGTAAGGAAGACGAAAATGCCTGCGGTGAGGACGACGGCGTTGAGGACGATCGAGGTCTTGTAGAATGAGACAATGACGGAGATGGTGTATGCTTCGGCGAGGGTGAAGAGGGAGAGGAAGAGGAGGTTGGTCGGGTAGGACTTGCGCTTCCAGTAGGTGAGGCCCATAAAGACCATGGAGCCGAAGAGCTATAAAGAGTGTTAGCGTTCGTGCTCGACGCTCCAGAAAGCAACGATCGAACGTACCGAGGCCCAGACGACGCCGGGGTGGCCCTGGATCCAGTCCTTGTAGCCGGTGCTGAAGAAGGTGAGGGAGCTCACACCGGCGGTGGCGAGGAGCTGGACGGTGAGGATCGTGTAGACCTTGCGGACGAACTGGTTGCGGATATCGACAGTGGCCTCGGCCACGGAGCCGCCAAACTGATTTCGAATTAGCATAGCCACCGGATAAGTATATTATCTCCCGCTCACCTTGAAGTCATCAGGCAAGTTATCCTCACTGTCGCGGGGTGCGCCAAAGAGACCCTGCGTCTCGTCGCGGGCGGCCGAGCCTTCGGCGTAGGCCGGAGGCGCGTGGGTGAAGTCATCCGGATCACTCTGAGGCGCCTGCTGGTATTTTGTCGAGGAGGCCATGGTTGCTGAAATGCGAGGTTCGACGTAGGGTTTTGGGGAGTAGTTGATGATGAAAGGTTGGAGTTTGTCATCGATGATGCTGCGCTGAAGCAGTCGTTGGAGGAAGGTCATGGTCATGTGGGGGGTGGAAAGTGTGGCGCTAGGCAGCATGGGACTGTGGTTGGCTGCATAGTGTGGCGCCAGCTGTGACACTCAATGCGTTGACGACGCATGTGGAAAGTTTTGTGGATAGGTACCGAAATAGGTAACTACGAACTTTAGTTATGTCCACGGTTAATACATAATATTAGATAAAAGTTGGATTCTTATGCAAAAGTTATAGTTAATGCTTTTGAAACAGTTTACACAGCGAGATTGAACGCATAATTAACTTCACTATCATATGACATTTGATAAGTACTACAATTCATTTACATGCCCAACTACCACGTAGCAGACCCCCAACAGCTTCAAAGTCTTGAACAGGCTAAACAGACAAACACCAAGCTACCAGCATCATGGCTAGTGCAAGGGATATTCTAGCAATGAACCAGAAGGCTTAGACATAGGATGTGCAGACTTAAAACCACAAGCTGGGGGATGGGGTCAGAGAAGCAAGACGTGGACACTTTTCGCACCGACACTCTTCACACAGCACAAGTAGAAGCATGTCACAGCAAGCCAAGGTGGAGAATCAACTCAAAGCCGATATGCGAAATTGCCAGGTTTAAAGAGCCAGGCTCCAGTAGCGCGAACATCTCTACATATTACCAGATGAGATCGCAGGGTCTACAGAAGCGAATTAGAATACCCCGGCGACGAAAAGGCGCATGTTGCTTCAGCGGTCAACAGAATATCTCTAATGGGGCCCGGCCGGAAAGACGTGATAGGCCACCTAATTACGGCGCGGGGGCTAGCTTGAAGATACCGCAGGTCACGATAACCAGCAGATATCTAACTAGAAACAAGAGAAGTAACCTCGCCCTTTTTTTCGCAATCGAAAGAGCAGGCTGAGACGATGCGGAGTAGGGCGTCTGGAGTTGGAAGGACGGTGGAAGAGATGGTTCTTATAGTGTATTATGTAGGATGTTAAAATATTTGATAGTACGGAGTACAGGTGGTCGAACCCATTTTAACGTTATTCCGTATTCTACGGAGTATGATCAAAGCACTCAACTGGCTGAAAGAACAAACCGTTCAGTAATTCCCGAGCCCTGACCCGAGGTTGCACGCCCACGTCGTGAATTGGCCAATCACCGACACTGAAAAGATCAGCCGTCCTGACTTTTCCAGCGACTGGCCAATGTATGAAATCTGGCCGTAATGAAGGATGAATGGATCCCGGGGATATCAACACTTACCGAGAGACCCCGGTCACTGCGGCGGCGGCCTTTTCGCTTATAAGAACCGATTCTATTTACCAGAACCAGACGATAATGCTATGTAAACCCCAATATGGGCACGGATTTAATTATTCTCTATCTAGTCGGCTTCATTTTGTGAAGAGAAAGAAAGAATCGATCACGATTAGGGTTATCCGGGAGCAAGCCGCCACCCGTCAAGGAACTCTGTCTGGCCGCAAAAAGGGGCCCAGAGATCTACACCCGCGAGTGCTTCAGATTAGGTATGGTGCTAGGGTAACAGGCTAAGCAGAGGGCAGACAAGCTTCTTTCTTTGCTTGAATGATCTGCCTGCTCAGCCGCTGTCCTGTTGGTGGACGGGACTTGGCCATGTTCCTCAACGAAAACCCTTGGACATGGAACGGTGGCTGGCGCGATCCTGGGCCGCCCCTGAAGCTACCTTGCTAAGGCTTAGTCTAACTGGATGCTACCTGAGTTGGGTTGTCTTCCTTCAACACAGTCAGAGGCATCTAGAATTGTCGGGTTTCGATTACTCGGAATGGGCTTCCAGTTAGTAGTTATGCATCTGTTAGTTTTGCCCGAGGCTTGTTTGGCGGAGGGTGACATCGACATGGTCACGGCTCTTATTCGGGAACCAGATACAGGGATGATCACAGCCGAGGAGCCCAAACGTTTTGTTCAAGCTCAGGCGTCATTGGGAACCCCCATCTGCCGTACGGAGTGGTACTATTAGTCTGTCGGGCCAGGATGAGGGAAACGCCCAGTGAGGAAGACTTGATATTCGCAAGCTGCATAGGCAAATTTGGTTAGAAATAGGTCAATCGCAGTCTCTCCTTACTGGAGAATCATGCAAGGTCTTTGTTCAAGCGAGCATCTCTTCTGCGCAATGGGAAAAGGCCGCATTATCACATTGGATCCGATCACGATGGACGTTGAGCACATCACAAAATACAGAACTACGCTGTTGCTCACCGCCTTCAAGTGCCCGTTGTGGAGCTCTCTCCCTCAACCACAGTGGGCACCCCTTACCCCCCCAGTGGCTTCTCTTCCCCCCCTACGCGCCTTGGCACTGGGATGGATCTTAGAGCCAGTTCATATCGGGGAGGTTCAAAATTCATCAGGTTCCCGTTTCTTTCTTTTGGCTACCTTGTCTGTAACTCTCCCCTCCCCCCCTCTTCTCCTACATAT
>JADDON010000590.1:0-10276 GCA_017140175.1 Fusarium staphyleae | reverse complement strand
TTAATTTCTATTTCTAAATGCCTTAGGGGTAACTATAAGAAGAAATTTAAAAAGAGCCACTTATAGATATAGTCGCCCGTAAATACAGACCCCTGCGGCCTATATATAACTAACGCCAGCTCCTCCGAGCATGTATCGCAGATCCAACGTCACATCGACTAACTCACGTTAGAGGCTAGCTAGGCTAGCTACCATTTGCCTCTTTTGGCAGAAATCCCTGCTCAGTACGACATCAACTACGTTAGTGGATCCTGGCTATCGGGGAAATAAATGGTTCGAAGAATCTGCGTCTACCAAGCTAAGAGTCGAACCTCCGAGGCCTCCGTTCATCAAGCTACGCAGTTTTAGATGGTGCTATGGCAGTCCTTGGAGAATTACTTGAGGCCGGTGAACTCAGTGAAAGAGAATGCATCAATAACTAAAAAGTCTTGAATCGTAGACTGATGTACCTTCATCATTACCAATACATATATGTATAAGTCGCATTGTCACTAGGCCTAGACTACCTAGCATCTTCACATCCTCAGTCCGTCCTTCATCAACCCAGATATCCGGCTCTCCTAGCCATAACCCACGACCCAACCCCCACAGCCACCGCACCCCCAGCCCAAGGCAGCACCACCAGTGCAGCAGCAAGCGCATTCCTCTTGATCTTCGCCGCAATTACCTTGCGCAGCTCCGCCGCCTCGTTGACCCACGGAAACTCCACGTCCGGCACCGGCTTGCCCAGGAACTCGCAGATGGGGCCCCAGCCGTCGCCCAGCTGGTACTCGAGCAGCTGTCCCGCCGCAGTCTTCTCGCGGATCACACGGTGGTGTCTGTCGTAGCCGGCGCGGGCTTTCTGCCGCGCCTCGTCCACCGTCTGCGCTTGGAACAGCCCGCCTAGTATCATCTTGCGCGAGGCCATGCCTGCGCGTGAGCCTATTAACGGCTCAACGTAAGATATGCTGAACTGGGCCATGGGGTTCCACAAGGCGTGCAGAACGCCCTCATCCATGCTCTTGTACCAGCGGTCAAAGTCGCGTATGACCACGATCACCTTGGCTTCCGGGAAGGCCTCGATAAGCTGCGGCGCAAAAGAAGACGCGAGGTCCGTCGTCGCTTCGCAGTGGCCCCAGATCTGTTGCCAGTCCTCGCGCGTGAACGGCTTGCCGGTGTAGGTGGGCAGGCTGGGGAACGAAGCATCCGCAGCGCGGTCCAGGATGGCCCAGTCGTCCTTGTTGTCGATGGCCTTGATGCCGTGGTAGACGTCCTTGTAGCCCAGAATGGTGAGGGCTTCTGCCATGGAAGCCGTTCCTGTTCGAGGGAGGCCCAGGGCAAGAACTTTCATCTCCCGCTTGGGCTTATCTTCCGAGGCTAAAGACGATGCCATTTTATCGAGTGCTGTGACAAGCGGTCAAGAAGTGTGAGGAACAGCAGCATGTCAGGTCCTACGGAGGTGTTGAGAATATATAGGGGCCGTGTTCGGGATGTCGGACACTTGAACCTAGCATCCCTAGCCGCCCCTAGGGCTGACAGCGTCTCTTTTGAAACCCTTGTAGACGACACGACATGGGCTTTAGCGTTGAATTAGTTTTGATGGAGATGGAAAACGCGGGGGTAGAGGTGCCATTGACAACGTTTGCAATGACTTGTTATCCAGGTCAAGGTCTATGGAGTATAGCACCAAGTCTTATGCTGGGTCTATCCCTGCAGGTTACACCCCTACGTACGGATATTAACTAACGTTATCCGTACTCCGTAGGTTAGTTAGTTATAGACTACGGATAGTGTAGCATTCAAATCTTCGCCTAATTGCAGCCGAGTCCCATGTTTCATAGTCAATAGCCACACCATAGCTCGTCTACAAGCAACGTCCTTCGTGGTCTCCATCTAATCAACCCTAAATGTAACAACTGGCCACAGACTAACTATGAGGTGTCCCTTTTTGTATGGGAAACATAACAAAATGCAAGTTGAAGAATAAAATGTCTTGTTGGGTTTCAACTTCCAAAGCATTACACTCGCTCTGCGTGATTTGCTTGCGTTACCGTCGTCCTCGGTATTTGATACATGGTTCCTCGACACCGCTCATTACCAGTCAAAGCCCTCTCATACAACAAAAACATCTCCCTCGACAGATTCATCTCACAGCTCGTCACAGACAAGTTTATATGATTTTATAATTTTACTTTATTCGAGGGAACTACTCGGGTGAGATAGGTACTCCAAGGAACATGGCAATTCCGTCCATGATCCTCATTACATGTCCTCCTCTCTACTCTGTTCCTCATCGGCCAGCAAATGTACTCGGAGTGACTTTGTGGCAATTTTTGGGTATCCGGTAGAGATCATGGCTCTTTGCGGCCACGACTCTTGTAGTCCTCCTCCTCGACCTCTTGATCCCTTCCACTATCTCTCCGTTTTCCTTCAATTAGGCACCTCGACTGGACATGCTTCTTTGTGTTTCTTTGTGCTGCTGTGTCCTTTCCAGCATCAATATGATCATTATCTGAACGGTGCCTCACACGGGCACCTTTCATCTCTGTTCCGCCCCTGCGGATTCATTCACTCCTTCTTCTCAGTGTTGCGCTGCCGGGGCACGGGAGGGGGAACCTGCACCTTCTCGAGATCGTGGCGAACGCTGGCCTCGCTCGAGTCGGGGGTGAGGTACTCGCCAAAGGTGCGCTGCTCGAGATCCATGTCCTTCCAGTCGACACCATCCTTGCGGGCAGCCATCTGGCGGTAGTAGACACGCTTGCCGAACTTCCAGAGCTCGATACCACCGAAGAAGAGACCAGCAGCAATAAAGACGATGCCCCACTCCCAAGTGATTCCCTTGTGCTTAAAGACGGTGTCGCTAATGACGGGGATATACTGAATAGGGAAGAGAGTGACGAATCCGAGCATGATGGCCCAGAAGAGGAACTGGTTGCGCCAGACATCGTGCATCCACTGGGTAAAGTAGAGCTTAGAGCCAGGCTGCATGCGGAAGAAAGATCGTCGCTTATCGATCATTTCCCAAGCCAGGAAGAGAGAGAACCAGGTCAGACAGGCAAAAGTGGTGGCTCGGGCCTTGAAGACAGTTTCACAGGATTCGCTGTAGTTGTCGTTGCAGTCCTCGCCAAAGTCGCCGTCACCAAACGCGTACATGCGAAGCACGAAGGCGCTGAGGCACAGAGCAGCAATCCAGAGGCCATAGACGATCATATCAAAGATGAACTCAACAGTGAAGACACCCGTCTTGAGAGGCTGAGGGGGGCGGCGAAGGATACCAGCGACGGCACGCTCGAAACCGAGACCCATATCAGGCAGACCAGAGGTCGCCATAATAATCCACATAATCTGGACGGGGGCGATAGGGAAGACTGAGAGACCGGTACGGTCCTTGAATGCAAGACCGACGAGCAGGACCAGAGCTTGCGCGACGTTGGTGGCCAGTACGTGCAATATGAACTTCTGGATGTTATCAAAGATACGGCGACCTTCCTCAATGGCTGCGACGATAGAGGCAAAGTTGTCATCGCTGAGGACAATATCCGAGGCATCCTTGGCGACGTCGGAGCCAGCTTGGCCCATGGCAATGCCGACATCAGCACGGCGGAGAGAGGGAGAGTCGTTAACACCGTCACCAGTCTGTTGCAGTCAGCTTACTGTTACTTGAAAGTAAAGGATCGGTCACATACCATAGCACAGAACTTGTCTCGGCGGTGTAGGGCTTCGATCATCCGGACCTTGGTCTGAGGAGCGCATCGGGCGATGACCAGGGGAAGGAAAGGCAGCTGGTCGACTTCGTCATCGGTAAGACCGTCGAACTGGGTAGCAGTCATGACCATGGTCGAAGCGATGTCGGCGGCAACCATATCCATGCGGGTTGGCAGAATGCCGACCTCAATGGCAATGGCCTTGGCAGTTTCCGGGTGATCACCAGTGAGCATATGAACCGAGATTCCAGCCTGGTGACATTCTCGCACAGCAGGAGCAGACTCGGGACGGGGAGGATCATAGAGACCAACAAGACCACGGAAGACAAGGTCGCACTCGACGGTAGTACGGTCAACTTCGTCACCCTTCTTCATCTGGACATCGTAAGGCTTGGAGGCCAGGGCCAGGACACGAAGGCCCATACCAGCAAATGACTCCATGTTGCGGAGAATCTCCTCGCGGAACTCCTCAGTCATGGGGGCTCTCTCCTCGTTGTCCTCGGGGCAGTAAGTGGCACACGCACCAATCACACGCTCAACAGCACCCTTGGTAAAAGCATAGAGCTGGCTGGTGCGGTTGTCCTTCATAATAACAGACATGCGCTTAACATCCGAGTCGAAGGGAAGCTCGGCAATCTCACTGTACTGGTTGGCGGCATCGTGGCTAGTTAGTCGAAGACGGTTCCAGTCAAAGCGAGAGGCAAGGACCTGAATAGCAATCTCGGTAGGGTCACCACGAGCATGCCATTCGCCATTCTTCTCGTTGACAGTAGCAAGGTTAGCGAGGGAAGCGACCTCGAGGAAGGTGGTGAGAGCAGACTTGCTCTGGGAAAGGAGATCGCTAATAGAAGATACAACACCACAGTCATCGCCGCCCTGCTTCAGAGGAAGCTCATGGGGTTGGCTGCGAGACCATCGGATGTCTCCAGTGGTAGGGTTAAAGGGCTCCGTAGTGTTCTCAATAAGGTAGGTTCCCTTGCCGGGTGTCCATGCTCCACGGGCAACCATCTTACCCTGAGTGAGGGTACCAGTCTTGTCAGAGCAAATATCGGTAACAGCACCAAGAGCCTCGAGGGACTTGAGATTTCGGACAATGACATTTCGTTCGACCATGCGCTTGGTACCGGCAGCCATGGTGATAGTCAAGACGACGACCAGACTAGCGGGAATCATGGACAGACCAGTGGCGACAGCATAGATAATGACCTGCTGGGAAGTATTGAACTTGTTGGCAGCGAGGACAATGATGGCACAGATGACAGCAGTGCCGAAGAGGAGGAGTGCCAGCTTGGATAGCTTCTTCTGGAGAGGAGTGCCGACATTCACACCGAGGAAACGGCCAACGGCATCAGTCAGGGTAAGAGTATAGGCCTCGAGGTATCGGTGGGGCTTAGCAGAGCCATCGGGCTTGCGCTTGACGGGACGGACCTTGCTATCTTTCTTTCGAAGAGCAGCAGCGATGGCACCAATCTCAGTAGAGGTGGCAGTAGCAAAGACAATACCCTTGGCGCGGCCCTTGGTGACGGTTGAAGAGCTATAGGCGACGTTGATTCGATCACCGGGACCAGTGTTGTCCTCGAAGACCTCATCCTCGTTCTTTCGTACCGGTAGAGACTCGCCAGTCAACATGGCCTCATCGGTCTCAAAGTTGACAGCCTCGATCAGTCTACGAGATAACAGTCAGTGCCTTGCCAAGACTAATTTTCGTGCAGGGAGTACTCACCGGACATCAGCAGGGATCGTATCACCGACCTTGATTTCAATAAGATCACCGGGAACAACCTCCAGGGAGGGGATAACCTTGGAGTCACCATCTCGAACAACGCTGGCAGTAGGAGATGACATGGATCGGAGCGAATCCATAGTCTTCTCGGCAGAGTACTCCTGGAAAAACCCAACAGTGATGTTCAGACCAATGATGAAGGCGACGACACCGCCCTCAATCCAAGACTTGATACCGAAAGAGACGGCCATGGCGAGGATCAACACCTTGGCAGACGTCAGCTAAGACCCTTGACGAAACCCGTCCAACAAAACGGGGGGTGAGGAAATTGGGACACAAGAGTGGATGCCAAGATAGGCAACACGCATGCCAAGAACTGAGGAGCAAAAGCATCGAGATATGCTTAACCACAACTCTGATGTGCGTGGGGGCTAGTCCAATGAAGAGATTAGAGATTTGAGCTACTCACCATTGTCATGGCATTGGCAACCTGGGCAATGACAATCTTGAGGGGCTGGATACCCTCAGCATCTCCGAGATCGTTATTTCCAAACTTCTCGTGACGCTGCTTGGCATCTGCCTCAGTGAGACCGCTGAGAGTGTCGGTCTTGAGCTCCTCGACAACTTGGTCAAAGGTGAGGGCGTGAGCTGGCCGGCTCATGGGCTCGTTGCTCTGGCCAGAGACATGGGGAGTCTCGGCCTCCTGGTCCTTCTTAGCCATGATGGAGGTTGAAGCTGATGATGCGCGCCAGCTTGATTGTCCCTCGAGGGTAACTATGTGTATTCGGTTCGTGGAAGGGTGATGGTGGTTTGCTGGCCTATATCTGGGGATTCCTGGGAGGAGTATTCAGGAAGCCTTTCGTCTGGCGTCGAGCAAGCAAAAGATTCTTAGATAGGGAAGTTTCCAAGAAAGAGAAAAGCATCATGGGGTGGGGATTGGGCAGTCTTATAGAACAGCCGTCGAGACGACTGGGCCATCGTTGAGACGGCGAACGCCTATCTCGTCGCACCCTCCTACCCATTCTTACTTCTCTCTAACTCTAGTTCCTAGTTTACTATCGTCTTGGTCAACAACCATTCGCACAAGGGAGTGTGGGTTCCCATCCTCCTTCTCCAGCAACCCCCACAATGCCAAGATTGATCCAATTTTTCCTTCTCTGCTTGCAACTTGTCTTCGAGAAGGCGGGGTTGGGAATGGAGCGAACGGCTTGGCGATACGACAGAACCTTGATTGTTGGTGTTGTTGAGCAACCGGTGCATCCGCCCTCCAGAGCCGGGCTTGTCCGAGGGGCGCCGGTGCAGGGCCCCGGGCATGCGGACGCTGATTGGCGAATAGGAGCGCCGTTCTGTACGGTGTCTGGTTTCTGAACCGTCCCCGATGGTCGAGCACGTCGCCGTCCGCACGTCATTCAGCCGGTCGGCAGACTGTGACGCGGCGTGGCGGGCTCGGCATCAATTGGGCTCCTGTGAGTGGGTGGCGGGGCCTTGGCCGGGTCTTGGCCGGGTCTTGGTATTCTTGGGAGACCGGGGGTGATGGCCTCACGAGAGCCCATGGGGCCCCGAACCTAACTCCGAGCCTTGGGAGACGCTGATGCGCGCTCATCATCCTCCCCTGACGCCTTGCTTGACGCCTGCTTGAATGCCTGCTACGATGCTTGCTTGACGACCTCACAAGGCTTCCCAGAGGCTCCTCAGCTCTTCTAATATCGTCACCGATGGTGGACCCATGGATTGCTGTAAGCGGATACATTGGCACCCCATAGTAAACCGACGTTAGACGGGGAAGACCTCGGTCGATGGTGGTGATGTGGATGTGAGATAGTAGAGGACGACACACGCCCCTTCCCCCGGTTCCCCTCTTTCACACGCACTCACAAGCACTCACACCATTGTGTTTCTTGGCTCTGTGCTTGCTCGTCTGGGCGAAGGATGGTATTGGCATTTCTGGGCATACGGTACTCTGAAAGGAAGGTATAACGTCATTAGGTGGACGTCCGTCATCAACCGTCTCGTTAGCTCCGTATCTTGCTTCGTTCTTCTCGCAATGGTGGCCGCCGCCGCACCACGCTTGCTGCAGGTTGGAGTTATGCTGTGCGCTCTGTTTTAGGCGTCAATCAAGTAACTCTAAAGCAACCTTTGCGAGCTAATGTCCCAAAAATTCTGGAGCCAACAACTGCGACCCAAAGATTAGGACCGATCTCTCACTGCGATGTTACAACGGGGCCGGCAAAGAGCCGCTTCTCGTTACAGAGCCTCTTGTTTCACCCCTCCCGAGGATGGCCGGCCGGATAGGGCGGAGGACCGAGAGATACAGACCGGCACGGAGCCTCCACTTTTCATAGAGACCGTCATCGGTTGTCACCGGCTCTCGTAGGGTCTCGTGACCTCGCCGTAGAGATCTCAAGGATCGCGATCAGATCTTGACGCATGGTTGGCTGGCATGTCGGTTCGCTCGTTTGCTGGGCCTCGTTCACGCGTAACGCAAGGCAAAGGCTTCTTGACGCTGTGCAATCCTTGCCAAGTATGAGGTGCAGGCACCGCCTCACTTTGACTTGAGATTGTTAGTCAACGCGTCTTATCTTTGCTCCGAGTCTTAGGATGCCTTAGCTAGATAAAGTACCTCGACGTTAGCGGTTACGGGCAAGCAGGGATGTGTTTCTGCTGCGATAGTGGGTGATATGTTAAGACGCTAACTGGGAGGAATTTCGACATGTCAGGATGTGGTGTGATTCTCCACCTATGCTTACAAAGATTTGGCTGTCTCTGTCACAACACTAACGCTCACGTGACCCTGCGCACGACTTCTAGAAGACTGCTCCGCACTCAAGGTACTTGATACGTAAGCAAACCTCCACCAAGATCACCCCCTGGATCGCATCCAACGTGATAATAAGCTTAAATCGCCGACATCCCAATTCCCTAGGCCCACTCTTCTCTGCAACGATACCTATCGCTGGGCAGGGCTATCTACGCCGTCGACCTTGGCCGCATTTGAGGCTTGTTTCTCAGGTCCTCGAGGGCCATCAAGGGCGTCTCGAGTTTCAATCTCGCGCGGTTGCGGCGACCATACAGGCTCTACCACTCGTAGGATTTGGCTGTTGCAGTTAAGTACATCCTCTTGGTCGCGATCTGCAACTCATGCGTCTCGTAACCCCCTGCTCTTTGGCAGAAGCCGCAAATGGAGACGATGCGGTGATCCTTGCCGCCCTGGGAGAGAAGAGACGCCGTAGGCCAGCATAACGGAAGATTTGTTCCCCACTTACGGCACTTCCACCTCTCTCACTCACGCGGCGCTTACTGGTGGTCTCTCTTACATCTAGCACGCGGATAACGTCCTCTCACAGGCCACAAGCTGGTCTTATTACATGATACGTACGGAGTACATGCAAGGCTCTCACAGGACAACAACAGGCCACTCCGCGTCTGTCAGTGGACCGGTTTCCGGGATGCAGCTTCGGGTCGGACACGGCGGGCTTCTTCTCCATGGAAGGAAGTCCCAAGATAGACCAAGATGCAGAGTCCAATCGAGACTCGCCATGGCGGATATAGGATGGCATCTGCGGGAGACAATCCGGGTATATTGGCCTCATGGTCATAATCGCAGTAGGTGTTGCCGATGCAGTGGAACAGCGAGTGGGGGTGCACGAATTCGAGCATGTTTGTTTATGGAGACATGGGCACACCGTGTCTCTGTTTGAGAGAGGGGAGACAAAACTTCTGCACTGCAGGTCCCAATATGAGGTTTCGACTTGCTCGACATCCCAGTCCGATGTATTTGGTGGCACACGATTGTCGTCGTTGCCGGGGCGAAGCTGGGGACCCGGGGGCGGAGGGGGCACTCGGTGACCCTTGAGCCTGAACGGTAGGAACTTGGAGTATCATGAAGTTCAGTGCCTGAAATCCCGGCTCAGGCCGGCGCGGGAGTCGACGCGGATCGGGGAGTTGCCAGCGCCTTTCGGCTGGTAGGAAGCTCGAATTTGGAGAGGGCGCAAACCTCTCTATACCCAGACTCTTGGGCGAAACCAGGACAGTCATCATTATGACAATTGCAGCTCTGGATACTAACGTTAGTTGTCGAATGTTGCTTATACCAGGGAGCTAACAGAGAGTCAGATGTGAGCCATTCTGCTGAATGCTCGTGAACATGCCTCTGTCGATTGGAAAGCATCCGCACCCATCCAACCATCTGTCTTTCGCACTATCTGCATGGAGAAGAATCCTGGGGTGAACCATCTTGGCCAGCATCAGATTCCCTTTTACCGATGCAGCCAAGCCTTCAGTCGAGGTGGTCCAGACCACGAAAGTCAGGCGACGGGAGCTGGAGAACGGAGAACTTCAACATTCAGCCGCACGATGCGGTTTGACTGAATGCATTTACGGAGTAGTTACAACTGTCTCTGAACGGCATCAAAAGCACGGCGCTTCGGTATTCATCCACCGTGTCAGGTCTTGTCGGTTGATCTCGATCTAGTTACGCTTGGGCAGAGCCTCATTTACTTTGAGGTGTCCACGGCAGGCAAGCATGGATAGAACCTGTGTTATGTGCAGTCCATTTACTTTGGAAATCCGTTTGGGATGCAAGGCAGAGTTCTCACTAGAAGCATGGCGCCCGGTTTGTTTATCGATGCCATTCCCAAGCAGCCAAGCCCTCGCGAGACAACGGGATCGCTCGACAAGCTTTGCAACACGTGTCAGCGAGTTGCCTGAGTTGACCTCGACGACAGCGAGGTTGCACCCGCAGCTCAACACGGCGGAAATGTCCACCCCCCGTCGAAGATAGTGTCGTGAGCGGAACGCCCAGCGGCCCGTCTCCATCAGCGGAGGGGGGCAGCGGAGCCAGTCGTATCAAGGATTGGAACCAGGGGGGGCA
>JADDON010000589.1:0-21381 GCA_017140175.1 Fusarium staphyleae | reverse complement strand
CTTCGTTGTATACCCCTACCCTCATAACAGCCTCATTAAGTTGCCGGTAAACATCTAACAGTAACGCCACTTGGTCAGCCACGCCCTACACCGTTTATCAGTCAGCCACAAGTGACCAATTACCAATCCTCTCATTGGCGAATCGCCACAATCTTTGTTCCGGGGAACGGCAGCGAAACATCCTTGACATCACTAATTCTTTCCTTCAACCGGGCCTCGAAATCACCTTGCGCCAGACCTTATCCTTTCACTAGCTTTCCGTCACAGCCTCCAACATGTTCTCGCGAACAGTCGCCTCGGTATGTCCTCCTCCGGCTTTGCTCTATCCTCTCGTCCGTTGCTGACTTCCTATGCGTAGTCTTTCCTCCGGCAAGCCGCCCGGCCCGCCGCCGTCCGCTCCTCGGCCTCCCTCCTCCGCGCTCCCCTCTCCCCTCTCACCCCCTTCCAGACGCGCCTGCTCTCGGACCAGACCCGATCAGCCATCGACAAGGCCGTTGCCTCGGCGCCCGTGGTGCTCTTCATGAAGGGCACCCCCGAGACGCCCCAGTGCGGATTCTCGCGCGCCGCCATCCAGATCCTCGGCCTCCAGGGCGTCAACCCGGAGAAGTTTGCCGCCTTCAACGTGCTCGAGGATTCTGAGCTGCGCGAGGGCATAAAGGAGTACTCGGACTGGCCCACGATTCCCCAGCTGTACGTCGAGAAGGACTTTGTCGGCGGGTGCGATATCCTAGTCTCGATGCATCAGAGCGGTGACCTGGCCAAGCTGTTTGACGAGAAGAAGGTCATTCTTGAGGGCGAGGCCGAGACTGAAAAGAAGGAATAGACAAAGAACTGATTTCGAGTTTATTGGGTCGAGTGTATGAATACATGTTGGGATGTAATACCTGGGAAGAGATACCTCTGTGCTGCGTGGAAAAAAGGATAGCTACATGAATAGAGGTGCGCTGTAACATTGGAAGGCTATTTGTTTCAGTCTTATGTTTACATTTGTGGACGGCATATACAGAGTATGGATAATAAGATCCCTTCACATCTTTCATATACCTAAGCTAACTGTCTAAGTGGTGAAAACAGAGATCCCAGCTTGCCTTTTTAATCTATGAAGATCTCCATAGAACTGAATGTCAACAAGGGTACGACTACAATACCCTGGTAAGTAAGGGTCACGCAGATTTAGTATCCCAGTGTAAGTCTTGTAAGTAAGTCTTGCAATTGAATGCTTTCTACTAGTTAGTCTACAAAACTCTTGTGAAACGCACTGCTTTCTCTTCAAGTTCCTTTAAGCAAAGGTGGCAGCTAGAAGCACAAGGCTTTCAATATCGATAGGATCATCCTGACGGCTTCCATGATGCTGAAGGCTACCTCAATCAGACCCTGTTCATAAGTACCATCATGTCAGTCGAGCCGCTGAGAACCCGGAATGCCAATGCTAGAGCTGAAACCATGAATGAAAGAACCAGCACTTTTGTAAAGATCTGATGGGCCTCGAGCCCTCGACTCGTAGTCTAGAGCACTGCATAAATTAGTCATTGACGAAGGTTCTCCGTTGTTGAGGTCGGTAAAAGTCTCGATGCAAGGATGAAGTATGCTGTTGCAGTCAGTGTGCCAGTATTTACGACACTGGAGTGCTCACCAAGCAGCAAAGGAATTGTCCGTCTTCTCGACAGATATGGCACCTCCGATAAGTAAACAGACGTACAAGTTGAATTCAGCACTCTCATCTATAATGGATACGCTCCTCCGTCTGCCCTACCATCACTGCCAGCGGACCACACAGGGGTTCCATCCGGATCGACGGTATACCGGATGATCTGGCCACGACCAAACATGGCCCTCTTCCAGCCCTTGAGAACAACGACCTTGTGGCCGAGCTTCCTCAGCCCCTCTACCACGTCATCAGAGATACCCTCCTCCACGTGGACTGTCCAGTCAAGCACGTTGCCCTCGTCGGGCATACCGGCGCCAATGCAGATACGCGGGGCATCCAGGGCTTGCTGCGGGTTCAGCTTGAAGACGGCCTGGCCCAGGAGGACCTGCACGGTGGCCTGCGGCTGGTTGAAGCCGCCCATGACTCCGAAGGCAGAGTGCAGCGAGCCGTCCCTGAGGTTGGTGGTCATGCCGGGGATGATGGTGTGGTAGGGTCGCTTCCGAGGTTCAAGCTTGTTCGGGTGCTTGGCGTCGAGGGAGAAGTTGGCGCCGCGGTTCTGCAGCGTGAACCCGCACCCCTTGGGGATGATGGAGGTGCCGAAGCCGCCGTAGTTGGAGTTGATGAAGGAGGCGGCGTTGCCGGCCGAGTCGGTGACGGTGAAGTAGACCGTGTCGGAACTCTGCAGCGCTGGGGACACAAAGGGTGGGTTTCCCGGTTGGAGAGCGTCGTGGGCTCTGGCGGGATCAAAGACTTTGGCGCGCTCTGCTAGATACTCTTCGGAAATCAAGCCTTCGGTCGGAACCTTTGTCACGTTGGGATCGGTGACGAACCAGCTTGCGTCGGTGAAGCCTAGCCGGAGAGCCTCGATGATGGCATGCAGATAGGGCGTAGAGTTAAAGTCCTCGGGACCAAAGACAGGAATCTTACCCTGCTTTTCCAGCTGCTCAATGATACCCAGGGCCATCAGCGCAACGATACCTTGCCCATTAGGCGGGTGTTCCCAGAGTTCCACGCCGCCATGCGCGTCTTTGCTCGTCAGACCCTGGCCTCTGAACTTGACCGAGATAGGTTCCGTGTTCTCGGTGCCAGTCTCGAGGTGATGCTTCAAGTCGTCGAGTTCCAGGTGACCTCCGAGATCCTGGACGACCTTGACGAGCTCCTCGGCGATACGACCGGTGTAGAAGCCCTTCTTGCCCTCGGTGGCCAAGGCACGGAAAGTTTTCGCCATGGTCGGGTTCTTGAAGATCTCGCCTGGACGTGGAGCTCTCACCCCGTCCTTGGCTGCGGGGTCCTTCTTTAGCATCTCTGCAAAGTTGGGAGAGGCATCTCGCAATGGCTCCTCCGAGAGTTGCCACTGCTGCTTGTCAGCTTTCGTCCGGTGTGAGAAGTCACGAACCTACAGCTCGTGAAGCAATCTCCGAGACAGGAAATCCCTTCTCGGCCAGCTTGATGGCAGGGTCGAGGATCTGGCCCAAACTAAGCTTGCCGCTGCCGAAGCGCTCAACCGTGTCGACCCAACCAGCGGCGGCTCCAGGCACCGTTGCGGCGTGGACACTGGTCATGGGGATCTGGCCGATGGATCCATCGGGGATCTTGAGGTCTTTCCGGATGGTCTCGAGGGTACATTTGGCTCCTGAGCGGCCGGAGCCGTTCAGGGACTTGACCTTCTTCGTAGCGGCATCAAAGTAGAGGACGAACATGTCACCTCCGATACCGGTGGAGCAGGGCTCCGTGACATTGAGGCCGGCAGCTATCGCAGTCAGTAACCTGGGTTGATCTCGTAGGGATTGGGCCTCGCCATACCAACTGCAACCGCGGCATCCTGTTGCGCATGAGCATCGTGAACGCGGGGGGTCCAAGGGAATTGAGCGACTTACAGCGGCATTGCCTCCAGCGCGGAGAATTTCAAGGCCGCAATTAGCAGCCAGAGGCTGAGGAGCTGCTACGATGCCCTCTGTGCTATGGACGACGCTCCGCCGTGCGGCGAACTTGAAGGGCTCGGCCGACGGCGGCTCGTAGATGGAGGATGTGGGGAGAGTCATGGCAGACAGCGGCAGGGATCAGACACAGATGACGGAGATGGAAAGGATACGTAACTACAAGAGAGAGAGGGGATTTGGTGGAGTTTTAAGGATAATGGACCTCGGTTCATGAGAGAAGTCCTATGTATACTTCTCAGTCTCAGTCAGGTCCCTTTACCTGATCGGACGTGGGGGACAATCTTGGCGGGGTAATATCACCGGTTGACGTACCGGATACAATGTCGTGATACTGCAACGCCGATCGTCGGCCTGTATTTAGAGGGCGATTCTTTGAGACTTACGGGGCCTTTCAGCTAATGTTTCAACGTCTCTGTTTCTCACAAGCTATCTCAGTGTCAAGTCAGGTCTGAGCAAAGCATGCACCACCAGCCTACTCATCCGGCTCAGGCGTATCAAAGTCCTTCCTCGCCGCCGCCGCAAACGCATCATCCGTCAACACCCTCCATCCCAGCAAGGCCATGCCCTTTGCGCAGGATATAGCGACCTCGTGCGCGGCATCAGTCCCAGACGCCTGCGCAAACTTGGGCTGGTGAGGCATCGCGTCCCTGGGCGCCGGGATCCCAAACGCTCCGTGGAACGTCGGCACGGCGAACGACACGTTGCCCATGTCGGTCGAGAAGGTGAAGGGGTCGTCGCTGCGTGGGATGACCTTTTCGCCCATCGTGCCCATTATCCTGGCGAACTCGTAGCTGAGCGTGTTGTTGATGCGGAGATCTGTGTATGATGGCGCCCTGGCAAGATGTGTTAGCACTCGCTCGTTGGAGGAGATGGATACCCTCACTCAATGTAGTTTAGAGTACAACCCGTAGCTGTAGCTGCAGCCTCGAAGCACCTCTTCACTCTATTCAGAAGCTCCGTCCCCCGTTTGATGGTTGGACTTCTGATGTAGTAGTTCACCCTCGAGTACTCGGGAATGACATTCGGCACTCTCCCACCATCTTCAATAACCCCATGAATCCGCTCGTCAGTCCGGACCTGCTGCCTAAGCATGGAGATGCTCGTGTACGCCGAGACCGCCGCATCCAGAGCGTTGAGGCCCTTCCACGGCTCTCCGCCCGCATGCGCCGTCTGTCCACGGAACTCGACCCTGAGCTTCAGGCTGGCGACGAACTTGACGCCCGCCAAGGCTGTGAACCCCGCGGGAAAGCCGTGTGCTGCTGTCGGGTGCATCATGATGGCCGCTGCAACATCGCCTCTGAAGGCGCCGGCTTCCAGCAGCTTCACCTTGCCTGCGCCGCCCTCTTCGGCGGGGGTGCCCAGGATACGGACGCGTCCTGGGACGCCGGACTCTTTGACCGCGCCTGCGAGGCCGATGAATCCGGCGAGCGAGGATGTGGCGATGAGGTTGTGCCCACAGGCGTGTCCAATATCCGGGAGCGCATCGTACTCTGCGCAGAAGATGACGAGACGACCTCCAGATCCGTACTCGGCTTCGAAGGAGGTGTCTATTCCATATGCGTGTCGCGTCACAACGAAGCCCTGCTCCTGGAGGAATTCGGTGATTACATCGTGAGCTTTAAACTCTTTATAGCCGAGCTCAGGGTTGTCATGGATGGTTTTATTGACCGTTCTCAAAGGCTGGGCACACTCTTCAACCGCAGCTGCGACTTGGGCAGTTGGAAGTTCGGTCTGCGACGACATGCTGATAGTCGAAAGATTTAGATGAGGATAGATGATATAACATCTCGAGATATCCAAGGGTAGACTACCTTTATAGGGTTTCACAGACAGCAGGTAGTAGAGTTCATGCCGGCTCTTGGCGACCGCAACAGTCGATTCATCTGTGCACAACCCCCTCTCTGTGAGACTCTCACATGTGCCAGTTTCCGATGGCTTGAGACTTTTATGTGTATGTTTATCTCCCATGGATCGCTAAGGGACGCGATCATTCGTCTCTGTTTCGTCTCTGTCGGATTCGTCGTGGTTACATTCCATAATGTCCGCGTTCTTCTCGTCAATGAGACACAACCGCCTGGCTTCCTGCATTTTACCTCACAGGAACAGCCTCTGAACGTATCTGCTTCTTCCCAGCTGTTAGCATATAGAGAAGTGATTGTATTATGCCGAGCATGGAGTCTCTTATGCAATACAAGTCAACGCCACATCCATGTCGTCTAGTTAGCAAGTCTCGACATCTGAGTACAGGTCAGTATCAATCCGGTGCTCAATCTTTCTCTATTGAGTTGACTAGCAGAAGTGTTATCCCAGTGCTCTCATACAAAAACGCTAACAATCATGAATTACATCAAGCCAAGTTCCCCAGTATCCCTTGCAGTGAATGATCCGTCACCTTCAGCTTTGCCTTCTTAACTGACTTCTCCTTGGTCTTGAACGTCGACTCAAACGTCCTCCCCTCCAGACACGCCACGTTGGACTGGCGAACCTCAGAGCCCTCCTTGACGGCGGCAACCATGATGCAGTTGGTCTCGTTGAAGCCCGGTGGAAGATCGAACCCCGTCTCGAACCCATTCGCACCAGCTCTGCCGAGGGGCCGCATGGCGACACCTGGGGCGATGAGGTAGACGTTCCAGGCTTCGATGTCGGTGGCGCCGTTCCAGCTCACGAAGCCCACGGCACCCTCGCCTGGCTTTTCCACGACCAGCGCCGGAGACCACAGAGCTGGCGTGGCGCACCACTCTTCCTTGGATGCACGATATGTTGCAGCTGCGTTATCGTGGCCGAAACGTCCCTCCCAGCGAAGATCGGTGCCGTCGCCAGGGCCGAACTCGTGGATAACAGCACCAGCTCCGTAACTGACGAGCTGGTTGTTGTTGCTCAGTCCTAGTTGGTAGCTCCCGTAGTTCTGCGAGAAGCGAGCGACATCGGGTTGCAAGACGCGCAGCACAGTCGGCCTCTCCTTCGGGTTGGGGGGAAGCTTCAGCTTCAGTAGCAGAGCCCGCGACGGGGTCTTACCAGAGTCCTCATGGCTATTGTGGTTGTCAAACATGCTAATAATGATGCCCTTTGACGTGGCATTGAACCCTCGGACGTGGTTCTGCCAGCGGAACCGACCATCGGGTGGCAATGCTCCAAAGTCCCCGCCTTTGCTGTTCCCCTTCAGCTCCCAGATGACTTTGCCGTTGAAGCGAGATATGAGATAGACGGACCAAAAGTGACGGCTGCTGATGAGAAAGGAATCGTGGCCAATGGCCTGGACCGAGTTGAGATGGAAGAAGTCGTAGGGGCTCCTGGCGCCGCCATTGCCCATTGCCGAGATGGGGGGGATCATCGAATCGGCAATGCTAAAGTGATCGAGAGCACTCCAGCTAAAGAGGATGTCTTGGGTCTCAATGTCAATCTCGAAGAACAGCGAGTCGGCGACGTATCCCTGCTCTCGGCCACCGCTGGCCGTGAGATTGGCAGTCGTGGTGTTGTAAGCCGTCACCAAGATGGTCCCTCTCGTCGTCAGCTGCTGCTCGTGAAAGTCGAGTTTGCCGGGAAACTTTTCCCCGAAATGGTTGGTGATGATCTCCTCCAGATTGACTGTCGACTTCTCGTACTCGCTGTCCATGAGGACTACCTCTCCAAAGCCATGGCCCTTCTTTTCTGCGCCTCGCCACATGGTCAAATATCGCGCGTTGTTCATCGACTGAACCTGAATGCCCTTTGTGCCAACGGGATCGTCGTGAGCGTAAACCATCTCACTATTAGGCCGCATGATGAAAGACGCTGCTTGCTTGACCCCCTTGTCCTTTCCGCTTGACTCCTGCGAGAGAAATATGTAGCCCCTGGACTGGTTTTTGCCGTTGCCCGCGATGATCATGTGAGGGGGTTTGTGTGGCGAGCTCTTGAACTTGCGGAACGGCCATGTTTTCGGGTTCCTGGGCGTTATCACCTCAAAGTTGCTCCATGACTTGAAGTCTGGGACGGTATGCGACTTGACTGGTATGGCTCCAGCTGCCGCCGCCGCTGGCGAGGGGTGCAATTGTTTGTCGGCCTGGGGCGATTGAAGGAGAAACCACCATAGAAGGAGGTTGAGAGAGACGCCCGTGAAGACGAGGCGAAGGGCCCAGGGTGAACCTGAAATGGCGACCATCTTGTCAGCTCATGGCCCGAAGAAATAATAAAAGACATCGCCAGAATCATCAAAGAAATCAATCATGGCGAAGCATATATAAAGAACGCCAACGACGCCAGGGAGAGAGTTTCTTTTGCGCCGTTGGAAGCAGTCAACAAGCCACATCTCACTCACGACCCAGATATCATTGGCCTTGTTTCGGACGGTATTGAAGTGCGTTTCTTTTTGGGGCATTCCCTGGAATGAGTCCCTGTCTTGTCATTCCAGCGGTGGATGTTCCTGAGAGTCGCATTGGTCGGTGAGGATGAGACTTTGAGCTTACGGCCCCTCCCTTCAAGCTATCGTCATGCTCATTCGTAGTGTTTCATTCCGCATTGACGCTGATCAGGGCGTCGGGATATCAGGAGAAATGGAATACATTTCGTTTGTGCACTAACTAGGTTTAGAATTGCCAAATAACTAACTTACCAACGTTTACGTGCTGTCGCAAAGGAGCACATGCTAACGTTAAGTGAAGGTCAACCCCAGTGTACCGTTTGAGACGTAGTTGGATCTTCTTGTTTCAGATAGCTATCGTAGACGGAAAATAGAATAGCCCTATCTCGAAACTAATGATACCTCGTTGGGTAAGTTCATAAGATAGATAGATACCTTGAAAAGCCAGAGGTTCAATTGGAAACCCTCACGATTGCGCAATAACTTATAGCCCGCTCACTGGGTTATGCAGGCCGCGATCTGAGGAAAGATAATATAAGTAAGTAACTGATAGAGATGTCATTCTATTCAAGCTATCACAGTATTGTTCGCTTTATATATCACTTTAGATGATGCAGATATCAGAACTCCACCCCATGCTTCGCCGCACATACCGGATACCCTCATTCGTCACGACTTTGCCAAGCTTCTTACACCACATCAAACCCCTCACGATACCATCGTATTGGACAATTGCGAAACAATTCCCATACTCCAAACACCCTCAACCAACCACTCGGAAGTCCAGCTCCGTCCGGAGCGTTATCGGATACAGACGGGAAACTCCAAGTGGGGGGGTGGAGGACGGCTGTTACAATTTATAATCGACCTCTCATCCATCACGAGGTTGTACAGTTTTTGGAAAATCATCATCACAATGTCATCCAACGGAGCCGGGCGCCTCAAGAACCGGAAGCCGATCAAGAAGCCCGTCCCGGCGTATCTGCCGGGCCCGGGCTCCGTCTTGACGGTGGATAAGGATCTCTACACGTCGATCCGCGATGCCCCGCGGGAGCTAGTCGAGGAGTTCACGCTGCCGATTCGGTCTGGGAAAGCGTGGAAAGCCCCGGCCGGTTCGATCGTCAAGATCAGCACGCCCGAGGGACCCCAAGTCGGTATGAACACTTAGTCGTGGGGGTTGCAGTTGAAGAGCAGTCAGTGCTGGCAGTTCAACCTGGGGGAGGGGTCGAAGAATGCGGAGAGAAACACTCAGACAAAGATGAGAGTGAGAGAGACAGGGATATTGACGGGAACCTCACGCTGATTGACAACCTCACTATGACAGGCGACCTCAACATCTGGAACGCTCACAACCCCCGCGAACGCTTCTGGGCCAGCCGCACCAAGCAGCTGCACGCCTCACATGTAACAACGCACGACCGCCTCTGGTCCAACCTCCCCTACATGCGTCCGCTGGCGACCATCATCGCCGACAGCCTGGACTGGTACGGCGAAGACGAGCACGGCGGGCGGGTGCACGACCTGCTGGGCACGCGCTGCGACCCGTACATCAACACGGTGCTGAGCGGCGGCCAGTACAACTACCAGTGCCACTCCAACCTGACGCGCGCGGTGCTGCCGTACGGGCTCAACGAGCAGGACGTGCACGACGTCATCAACATCTTCCAGGTGACGGGGCTGGATGAGCAGGGGCGGTACTTCATGAACCCTTGTCCGGCGGAACCGGGTGATCACATTGAGTTTCTGGCCGAGCAGGATCTCCTGATGGCGCTGAGTGAGCGCGACCCCGCTACCACTACTTACTAGACGACGAGTAATTGCTGACTGCGAGATACAGGCACATGCCCCGGCGGCGATCTGTCGCTTTGGGGCTTTGGAGCTTCCAGCGAGGAGGAGATGATCAAGTGCTGCCGTCCTCTCAAGGTCGAGGTGTATCGCCTCAAGGATGAGAGTCTGCTGCGAAAGGGCGGATGGAAGCCCGCCGAGGTTTCGGCTTATGCTGGACGACACGGCATAGATCTTCCTCTTGGGGAGAAGCAATGAGGGACGGTGTGGTGATGCATGAAGGCGTGTTGTGGGATATAGCGATAGCTACTTGGCATATCAAATCATCAATCAAACCCAGCATAGCTCGATCACTCCCAAGGATACGGCCTCTTAAGAGAAAACTATGTATCTTGCCATCATGTCGCTCATAATTCTATGAGCGGCGCTTGTATTCAACATCATTTCGACTTGTCCGTCTTCGCCTCAGCCGTCAAGACCGTATCATCCCGATGCTGCAACAGCGCAACAAGCGCACCTCCAGGGCCAGAGAGCAGAATGCTCGTCAGCACCCCTCTAGCAAGGTTAGTCCTCTCCTCGCCCGACGACAGCTCCGGCCGTATCTGCAGCAAGAGGTGAGCTGCCCAGACAAGCGCAGCAGCAGAGCCGATGTACAAGTCGTAGAGGAAGAAGTTGTGCATGGCCGAAGCAGGATCCGCCATGGGCTTGTACGAATGAGGAGCATCCGGAACAAACACCTTGGTCAGGGTGAGCGATTGCGCAACACCGTCGGGAAACGCGCCGGGGAAGATGTTGGCTGCGAGGAGCACGGCGTACGTGCACATCTGACTTACGACGGCGACGTTCCATGCGAACCCGTACGCGTGGGAGAGCGCGGCCTTGTCAAGTTGAACCTTGGACGCCCAGGCATTCTGTCCTACGCTCATCCGCTTGAGCAGGTTGGTGAAGAGTGTCTGACACGTGAGCACGTAGACCGGAAAGACGGCCCAGATGACGTTGAACCATTGTCGCATGTTGTGCTGGGGAAACGGGTAGGCGATGAGCGCACATGGGAGAATGTAGCCCAGCAAGAAGGACGGCCTGATTGTGCGCAGGCGGGCGGGATCTTGGAGATGAACGTTCTCTGACCAGCTTGATCTGGACATCCAGAGAACATGGACGATGAAATAAAGAGGTGCGATGAATCCAAATGAAAGGGTTTGCATTGCCAGACCCCAGATCAGCGGGCTGTAGAGGCGGTTAGTATGCGTATGTAGCTTCCATCAGCGAACAGTGAGAGCTTACTTCAAGACAAGTCCACTCCATCCAGCGACCCTCTGACCCTCAACCATCAACACAGAAAAGAAGCTGACCATTTGCGCGCCGAAATAAAACGCCAACAGCGAAAGCTGCGGCCTCGATCCATCCGCGACATTCGCCCACACGACATTCCACAGCGCAAAGAAGCGATCCAGCGCGGGTACGCCTGAATAGCGTCTGAGCAGCAGCCGCTCAGATCCAGGGAGGAAGCGCGGATGGGGATCGTCTATGATCTCGTTCAGGAAGTCCATGTAGCCGTTGCGGCTGAGCTGAAGGGTGAGGGCATCCAGGGCCAAGAGGGAGAGCAGGCCGAAGAGGACGATGGGGATGAGGCGGCCGGGCGGGGAGGATGAAGACATTGAGATGGAATTCGGCAATGAATAGAAGTTGCTAATGTCGAGGCTGTTTGGTAGGTTCCTATGTGTTGATGAGAGGAGATGGAGCTTCGTTGTGCGGGCTGATGCAGCGTAAGCTTGGCTTTGGATCGCGCGTGGCATCGCGTCAGCATCATTGAGCTCCACAGCATATCCATCTTCATCTGGGCTAACACAGCAAAAATAATATATTGAGAATAATAAGCAACTTTTCCGTCAACTATTTCATTTATAATAAGTTGATGCCGTCCAGTAAATGCAAGCCCATACCGTTTTGCGTGAAAACCATTACCAATGGTCCCGCCTCAAGCTTCGTCAATAGAGATGCACATATCCCGACCAACTCCAAATACACGATCATCACCCCACGTACGAATAGCGCTTTTCCCTCACTTCTTTACCACGCTCTTATTCTTGTTCTTCTTGTTCTTTTTTTGGTCGGCAAAGTAGTCATCCACGAGGTTCTTGGCCGTCTCCTCGACGACCTTGCGAGGAACCCACGACATCTCTTCCTTCTCGTAGCCCACCCACTCCACCAGCAGCTTACCCTTCGCGTGGTTCCGGATGGCAAAGACGTCGTACATTTCCGGGTTTTTGGGGTTTTCGGGTCGGCCGCCCTTGGAGCGCCAGTAGGCGAAGAGGACGTCTGGGGCGTCCTCGTGGAAATTTCTCTCTGGCTCCCAGGTAGGGGTAGAGCCGTCCCAGATGATGCGCAGCTCAATAGCGTTGTCCACCCATCGGTGATTAGCGATGCGCTTGAACGCGTGCTGTCCCTGGTCTTCTTCTTCTCCGTCAAAGTCGTACACGTCGCCTTTGGCTTGGGGGTCCGCTGCCGCATCTGACATCTCCGCGTCCTCGTTTTCTGGTCTTGACTGATCACTGCTGGAGGGTGACGCAGTAAGATGAGCCAAGGGGCTCGGGCGGGGTGACGAGGAATCATCATCGAGGCTTGCATCGCGGCGACGCTTCTTCGTGGCATAGATGCCTCGGCTCACTGTTGTTGCCGGATAAGCTGATCCCGCACGGCTGGCGGGGAGTGCATCGCGATCGAGGGGCATCTCCTCTACTGTTGTAGTTTCTTTTCGGCTAATATGGCTCAAGTCGCCGCTTTCGTCGTATGCTGCTGTGATGGGGGAGACATTGCTTGTGCGGGTGCGCTGTCGTTTTTAAGGCAAGTCAGCGGACATTAGGGACGCAAACGCGACGGGAAGAAGGCGCAAGACACAGTCCCTCAATAAGAACATACCGGACTGCGTGTAGCCGAGTTTGATGCGCGAGCGAGGGAGCGTTTAGCACGTTCGCGGTCCTTTCGGGAGTACGTCTTTGATCGAGAGTGCGAGAGTGGTTTGGGCGGTTCGACCGATGTTCGTTTGCGCGGCGAGAACATCGCCATGAAGGTATCCATCTTCAGTCGGTATCAAACTGGGTGTGGAAACGGAAAGAAACAGGCTGTGAAGGGAAAAGAGCAATCAATAGATGAAGTGTTTGTTTGTAAACCTAAGAAAGAACGACTTTCGGGGGATCACAACGTTCTTGTCTCGGGTTGTTTATTTCGGTCGCGAGTTGGCTAGCCTCTCTCTATTAACCTAACTTACCTCACGTACAGTATAGTCGCAGCTAACTAGACTAGGTTTCACACGGCTGCGGCCCCACGCTCATGGCGGGGAGAGGGGCCTCATGTCATGACACTCAACACGGGCCCCAAACGGGAGGTTTCATGTGAGCCGTAGCTAAACTGCTGACGTTAATAAGAGCGCTAAGCGTATGGATGAAACGAACAAACAAACAACCCGTTATATCTCGTGTACGGTTAAAAGCATCTAAGTAGAATACAATAAGATAGAGGAATTTGTTCAGGGTCAAGACGATTCCCGTCTATCTTTCTTGATTTATTTTGCGATTGCTATCTTTCGAGACTCAGTCACATAATAACAAACATGCTATCCGTGTTTAAAGACCAACCAGCGGCTACTGAGTTCTCGCGAAGAACAAGCTCGCAGTGGATAAAAAAAAAAGGAAGAAAATATTCCCATACGCATATATTAACCACCGACGATTTATTACATAGATATCGACGAGAACATTGGCACGCAAAAAGAAGGGTCTGGCCGGGGATTGAACCCGGGACCTCTCGCAAGCTATGCTGTAGGGTTTTCCCTAAGCGAGAATCATACCACTAGACCACCAGACCGGATCACATATCACGTGACGCTTCTTAGTTGAGCGGCTCGGCAGAATGTAGATCTATATCGCTCTGTGTAATGGAATAGGTCGTAACTGTAGGGTACTTAACACTCGAAATGTGCTCTCTTTTCCTTACTTAACATGGAACGAGTTTGGCTTTTGTTCTTGCGAACCTGAAGTTATCCAGGCTTTGGTAAAGAGCTGCATCTATCCGTTTGAAGATTTGACATTATCTCGACTTAGTACAAGATGTGAGCTATGCCCGCATCAACGACACAAATAATCATAACCCGGCTGCTTTGGGCTATCAACGCCATAAGTACAGGGATATCCAGTGGCAAAAGGCTCGGATAGGTCTTATGAAGTAGTTAAGATGCTGTTGGTAAGAATAATCAGGTGTTTGATTCAATACCTACGTCGGTAGTACTGTACGGTACTTCTAGGACATGCGTGGCGTCCATTATCTCCATTAAGGCCAAGGACATTGATCCCTGGAATTCTTTAATGAGATAATCTCATAATAAGAGAGCTATAAACTCTATTCCTATCACTGACTGTTTGTAGGTGCGTCACCTGAAATAGAGGCATAGGAATAAACACGATTGGCGCCCACAGTCTTGACTTCCAATACACAGCGACCAAGTCTTCCCCCCACGCTGCTTTCCACGATAGGTTCGTAAAGAACATTGCTTGAGAAAGACAGTGAGGGAAAAAAGCTGTTTTTGCGGCGGAATCATCGCTAGGAGAAAATGTAGAGTAATGCTTAATAGTCGCACAGTCTAGCAAGAACTTGGCCCACCGCCATACTTCGGTCCTGTTTCTATATAGGTAGTTAAAGAAGTAGGATCCCACACTTTGAGGTTGCTGGAATCTCTGCACTAATAATATTCCAATCTGTATATTGTCCTTAGTGCAGGTCGGGCTCAGGAGGTAAGAAAGGCTAGTGACTGAATAGTACCCAAGTTCACTATACTAGTCTAAGAAAATAAAATTGAATATGAGGACATCATAATTAATATAAGCAGAATTTCCATGGATCAATAATATACACTATTCATTCAGAGGAGTCTTGATCACAATCGCCCAGTTAGCATAATCAACTGGATGTCACCGTCATAATCAGTGCTAAGTCACTTTTAGTCATCAAGCGTCATTGGTCTAGGGGTTAGGATTCAACTCTTCCATTGTGAAAAGTTGAGGCTCGGATTCGAATTCCGGATGACGCAAGAAACATTACTTTTTGCTGTTCCTACCTACGTGGTAGAGACATGTGTTCTGGTCATGAACTCAGTATTATGACCCTTACCCTCATTTTTTATCCTTCATATGAATTCGTTTCATGAACCGTCCAGACATTGGTGCAAGTGCCTTTGACGCCCCGCACCAACCTAACATCCGGCACTTGAATGCTGCAAGGCACCGTGGAACCGATATGTGGAAAATCGTACGATGTGTGGGGATGAGTCCGGTAAGGGTATCACGTGACACTGTTTCGTCTTTGGGCTTCTCATAAAAGAGAGTCCGGGAAAAATAGAGAAAAACATATAGAAGATGACCGTTTTTTCACCTTGAAAGGCCTATCTAAGCATGATAGAGCTTTCTTCCTCAATCGTCTCCGTCGTGGCATCAGAAGAAGCACACACGGCCCCCATCACCACCACCATCACCACTAGGATCTTGCACCTTGAAGGCCCAGACCGTGACAGGATCTGGGGTAACGTTAGGCGGCAGGCCAAGCCATGGTCCCTGTAGCGATCCATAGCCTGTAGGGCTGGAGACAGATGGGATCCCTGCACATCAGGCATATCAGAAGCGCTACTGACATGTTTATCTAGATGTCACTTGCAGATTTCTGGGGAAGCCTGATGCTCATGGCGGTTTACACGACGTCACTCAATTGAGGTCTCACTCTGACAAGTCTACGGATAGCGTAGGATAATCTCGTTTCTTCTCTCACAGCACCAGGCCGCGCTCTCACTACTACTTTAGTCGACCAGGTTGTAGATCTTCTGAATATCGTGCAACACCGCCTCAAAGTCGATCTTGAGATCCTTGAGCAGACCGTCCTGGAAGCCAAAGACCCAGCCGTGGACGATGGGGTACTTGTTCTCGTGGTACGACTGCTGGACGTCAGCCGACTTGATGACGTTGCGGCACTGCTCCATGACATTGAGCTCGACAAGGCGATCGTAACGGGCGCTCTCATCCTCGATGGCGTCGAGCTCCTTCTCGTGCAGCCGGTAGACGTCACGGATGTTCCGCAGCCAGGGGTTGAGCAGGCCGAGGTCCTTGGGGGTCATGGCGGCCTTGACACCGCCGCAGCCGTAGTGCCCGCAGACGATAATGTGCTTGACGCCGAGGTGCTTGACGGCGTAGTTGATGACGCCCATGGCGTTGAGGTCAGTGTTGCAGACGAGGTTGGCGATGTTGCGGTGGATAAATGCCTCGCCGGGCTCGAGGCCGCAGATCTGCTCGGCGGGAATGCGCGAGTCGGCGCATCCGATCCAGAGGTACTCGGGGGCCTGGCCGGCCGAGAGGTTCTTGAAGAAGTCCGGGTTGCTCTTGGCCTTGGCCGTGGCCCAGTTGCGGTTGTTGTCAAACAGCCGGTCGTGGCTCTGCTGGAGATACTTGGTGATGTCCTGCTCAGCCATGTTGCGCCAGTCGGGGCGGGACGTCGTCTTTGGCGGTGGGGTTGACGTGGAGGATGCGAGGCGGGCACTGATGGGAGAGGGCTTGAAACGGCGAGTGGCAGAGAGAAGAATAGAGGATGTCGAGAAAGAAACAGAATAAGAAGATGGGAAAGAAGAAAAGGAAGAGATGCGAGAGGAGATCATGGGAGGCATCCACAGATTAATCTACAGTTGCGTGCGACCAGGGGTAAAAACAGGCAAGAGCAACAGGGCACCCGCAGTCGCTTAACGATGTACTTCTCTTTAACTGGCTTGGCGATAAAAGGAAGAGGGAAGAGGAGGGCGCACGTTGGGGGGGATTACGGGTGTAGCTTTGCTGTGTTCCCGCACCTCTGTTGATTCAATGTGTGCTGTGGTGGAGACGGGATGGAGAAGAATATAGATATAACTAGAGACGCGGAGAGTTGCCGAGTCGTCACCAGGGGGGAAAGGGACCATGTTCATTTTGGGCAATGGCCAACGTAACTAGGTTAATCAATTCTTAATCTGTTGAGGATTTTTCTTTTTTCGCGCCTTGCCTTGCTTGCAACTGCTTGATGCGAATTGGCTGGTGTTTTATCGGTGGCCCTCCCGATTAGCGATCGCTGAGATACGGAGACTGGTCTGTGCGTGGCGTAGCCCGTCATGGTCCGGGGTTAGGTCGGCAGTTGACGAGACATGTCCGAGATGTTGGGGATGGCATTGTCTCTCATTTTGATCATTGGGTCTTAACACGGCCCAGATCTTGGAGCATTCATCTAATTATCTTGATATTTCTTTGTTATGCAGTGGCAGCCTCTCAGAGGGTCTTTCTTGGTGTTTCTCGGCTTTGCTTCCAGAATCACCGAGGCATCGTCGGAGATGATCAACACCCACTTCCCAGTCTCCATCCGATATCCAGCTCCCCGTTTCCAGCTTCATCCAAGGCACGCACCCTGCGTGGCTGCAGATGGAATATTCTGTCGGTGTAAATTACCAGTTCCGACGGCCCGGTACTCGGAGCATAAACTGTCTGGAGCCTCTGACCACATGGTGATGATAAGCGCACTGGTGTTTACGTCTTCATATTCGCCCTATGAGTTAAGTGACTCAATCGCTTTCAGTCTCATTATTGTTCCTTCCTGAATATTACATATTGCGAGGTACAGATACACTGACAGCCATGTTTAGGGTTAGCCGACTGTTCTGTCAAGTGACGAATGACTAACGTTAAGCATCAACAATTGTAAACACATCAACAGACCAACGCCAAGAAAAAACACCATAAACCAACCAACATAGTTAGTCTAAATATCAATCTTGATACATCCTGATTAACCAAGACAACTTTCATAACCTTGCTTTTCCCGCAAACACCATGTCACTCCAATCGCCGAAATCCTTCCCTTTTCGCCCTTGCCCGACCAACGCCACATCAGTTTTCATGTTCAATTCTCAATTCCCCCTCCCTGCCAACCTGCCAGTATCATAACAGCTTCTCCCGAAGGGTCATTGCCTCTTCAACGTGCTTAAGCATGAGGCGCGCAACTTCCAGCTTACGCTCATGCTCCGGCAGCTTTCCTTGGAGGTCGTCGATGCTGGTCTTGATCTTCTGGGTCTTTTCACGCGCCTTGCCCAGCTTCACCTTGGCATCATCGAGCGCGTTCTTGGCCTCGGATAGCGCGATCTGCTTCTCCTTGAGGTTGTTGTCGATCTCGGCGCGCAGAGCGGCTTGGATTGCGTCTATTTGAGTCTGCGACAGGATCCTGACAAAGTCTGGGAGCTTCGCCTTTCCTTCCTGGCTAATTCTGTTCAGCTCGGCAGTGAATTCGCCAAACAATTGCTGTGCTTTGCAGAAGGCCGAATCCCGCGTTCTGTGACATTCTGTAGCGGCCTCCTCGTCCGCCACGGCTTTGACCAGCTGCGTCTGTCTCTTCTGGAGCTCTTCCTCGCCGTCCTTCTTCTGCTTCAGCAGAATGTCAAGAGAAGGGAGACTTCTCGAACGGGATGCGTCTATCAAGAAGGCCAGGTACGCTTCCGTCTCTGCCTTGGCCAAGGAGGCCTCTGCTGATGGGCATGAGGCCGATGGTGATTGTGCGGACGGAGATGGTACGCAAGTGGTCCGTCGTCGTTTCGCAACGGGCTCGGAATTCTCGTCGCTGTGAGCCGTGGTGCAGGAATCGGCTCTGTTCCTCTTCTCCATCTCCGCTTTTGTATCTGAATCCACACCAGACGAAGACGAGTTACAGCGATCAGCACCGGATTTTATCACCTCCAACCTCCCAGCGCACGCACTAGCAGCCTGCGAATTGTTGGTATCCTGGGCAGTGCCGGGAGATGCGGCCCGGTCATTGCTCTCATTTGCCTTGGGAGAAGCCGCTGAACCACCAGCGACGTGAACCTGGGATAGTGGGCTCCTCTTTCTGGGAGTTGGAGAGGCTTCGGTAACCTGTGTCGATGCTCGTTCGGGTTGTCCATGACCTGGGGACTGCTGGGAGCCGCGTTGTTTGACCGGCACTGTGGCCGGCGTCTTTAGCCTTTTGAGGCTCGGCCTGCCACCATCGGTGCGGCGCGCGGTGTGCTTGGGGGCTGTGGTGGGACGATCAGAAGGGTTGCTAGGAGAAAGCACGTTCACAGGTGTCTTGATGCCGCGAGAGGGAGTGTCGACCACTTGCAGTGTGGCCTTGGTGGTGTTCTCGAACGAGTTGTGCGTAGGAGGCGGCGGATACTCGTCGCAGTCCACGAAAACGGCACCTGGAGAGCGGAGAGGCGGGTTGCTCTTTTTCTTGAGCCTATCTAGGGCAACCAGAAGCCTGTATCGGGGTGAGTGTGAAGGGACCCCCCAGTCTGAAGGAAGTGAGGCAGCCTTGCCAGGCTCGCCCTTTGTGATGGCCGCGGCGCCCAAGACAACGAACACTCCGGTATCCATCAAGTTCACAGTTTGCGGGCCCGTCTGAGACCATTTTGTTAGCCAGGCTATGCTACAGACGAGCAATGACGGGTAGGCATACCATTTTCGTGACATTTAGGCGTCTACTGGGACACTTGGTGGCCACCCAAGCCTCCATCTTGTCCCCCACAGTCTTCAGCCGGCTTGCGTCATAAATCGGGTCGTAGTGCCGGAGCTCTATTCCTCTGCCGTTGGGTTCGAATTCTACGATGGCCAGCGTCCAGCAGGAAGCGTCACTTTCGTTCTTGGCCAGCTGGAAAGCAGCGCCTACTATGCAACCCTCTTTCTGCTTCAACGGGTCCATATTCGAAGGCACCACTTTTGGGAGGCGGCTGTAGTCAAGATCAAAATAGCCTGGTGGGAGTATCGTGATGGATTCCTTATTGACGTGCCGGGGATAGAACCCCATGAGGAACTCGACAGCTGACCGGGTGAGATACTGGTTGGTCTTAACTTCCTGGACGATCTCGGAGTAGTCTTGATCCTTGAAGGAAACATTGTACCTGCTGGTGCCACAAACGATTGTGGGTTCAGACATCTTAGCCACAGGAGCTTTGGACGTCTTGGCGTCCGAGATGTAATTGTCTGGTGTGTCAGAGTCGGAGCTCGTGCTTGCTGGCATTGTGCTCAAGCATGTACGAGGAAGCGGGTTTATTTGAGGGCGTCAAGAATAGGGCCTGTGGGATAGTAGCCCCCCGTATATAACTTGAGCAAAGCAAAACGCACAGGGGAACAGCAAAGCAAGTTGTTGAGTAATGGCTCATGCAATCACCCTGTGGCAAAGGAGGGAATGAAAGAAGTCAAACGAGCAGAGACGGTGAGGCAAGTTGCGGCGGGAAGACGTGCAGCCGCGTTGATGGTGAAGATCCCAGCACCTATAAATTTCTTCACCCTATCTGATGTGCAGCATGGCTGTGGGGATAGTCTCAGCTTTTTCTCTGATGAAGGTGCAATGGCTTGCAGATGGCAAACACGCTTCGGTGGAAGATGCTTGTAGAAGGGCGCCAAGAGATGGGAAAAGCAATACTGAGTGCCATGCGGATGCAGAGATTGGCTGGTGGGAGATTTGGTGGTCCCAGAACACATGGGGTTGCATGTTGTTGGTGGCATTCTTTTTCTCTCTTCCCTCCCCCTTTTGCGTGGGAAACAGTAACTATAGGAGTTACAATAGGATTGTTGCATAAGCGTATCTCTTCAGCGCGATCTGTTTGTTGGCCTGATGCAGGTGGGTTTCCAGATTCCGGTTAGCAGTTGGAGCATAGATCGATGGTGGTTCGACTCTGGAGATTGATTCGTGCTACGGATACAGCTCCTAGGGTTAGATAATGCACAGGATCAAGTAGTATCTGGCTGAGAGGCGAGATACATTGCCAAGCCACCTTGTCAGTCGAGTGTGTCGGTTAGTCTAGGTTGACAGCCGACGGATAGAGATAGCATCTTGCATTTGAGATACGATGTGGCATCAAGTTGCCTGAGCCTGACTCGTCTTAAAGACCGGCAGAGACGTTCCGTGAGTGTCATGATGAATGATCTGCATGGGGTAACGTAGCAGACATGAGACCAATGCAGGGCCGCGTAGCTATCCGTCGCTTACAGAGCCTGAGAGGCTGGGAGACTGGATAAGGGACATGTCATTTGCTAGAATATGGCGATGCTTGAAGGAACTGAGTCATCCATGCAAGCGAGTAGCCTTTCGGGTTGTCCGTTAGTTAAACGGTTGAAAACCGTGGAGAGGAAAGTAGGAATTAACTAACTAATGCTGGTTCCCGTGAAAGCTTGGCGTCAGCGTGGAGTGCATGGATAATCGTCCAGAAGTGAGACTAGTTGCAGCAGCATTCATTCACAGAACATGCTAGTTTGACAGAAAACGGGAATGCGCAGACTTGGTTCTGATCTCAGGAATTGATGCGAGAGAGAAGCGAGAAAGGCCAGACGACGTGAAGTGGTGGTCTTCTGGGCGACTTTCCGGAGCTCGATAAGGATATAACCTAACTCCATACTCCGTACTCCGTAGACTATTGTCTCTTTCCAGTTAACACAAGTTCTGGCTAGGCAAAGACACGTAGGACCGAGGCGGAGAAAGTCTTGTGTACCTGATGACGTCCCGCTTCTGCTCTGTATATAGTAAGCCGTAGTACGGGCGACCATATCTATAAGTGGCTCTTTTTAAATTTCTTCTTATGGTCACCTTTAGGGCATTTAGAAATAGAAATTAAG